>VIEB01000179.1:572304-623033 GCA_006547085.1 Malus baccata | reverse complement strand
AATATTAACTCGAAGTGTTTGTTTAATATACCGTTTTGACGCAATATGCATTCTATAAAACTTTTTTCAACGATCCAACAGTCAAACTTATTTGTACACATTCCGAGATTGCAAACATAACAAATCGTAAAAAACAAACATTTAGAGATTACGTAATGGAACAAAAGTTTTCGACGGTTATAAACTTAAAATCACAATTTAACAGTTATTTTAGCTTCGATTTTGATGATTTTGTACATATACACTCCTCGACCCTATAAGAATGTACTAGTATATTTTAATTTTGGACAAGAATATGTTATGTAAAATTTATCCTAGTAATGATAATAAGGAACTCTCATAATAAAAATAAATAATGACTAAAACTTTATTTTTTATTTTTTTTATAATTTATATAGAACAATAATACAAAACTATATATTTAATATAGAATATATTGTATATATTAATATGACTATTGTATTTTATAATAAATCTTTTAGTAATTAAACTTTAAAATTATTAAAATAATTTTTTTCTTAACGGGTCGAAACAGGTTACCCACGTGTTACCCGTGTGTATACCTGTTAAGAACCCGTTATTAATGGGTTCTTAACGGGTCACCCGATAGTGACCCGATAAGTTATCGTGTTGACCCGAAACCCGTTATTTTTCCGTTATTTTCGTGTCGTGTCAAAAACTGTCAGGTCTACTACATTGGACGTAGCCCAATCTTTGGAGATAAACCCCTCAATGTTTGTTGTCAAGTTCTTATAGATTTTATCCCAACTTCACCAAAGGTTGACCATACCAATCTTTGTTGACTTCCCAGTTAAGAACGTTAACAGTGGTATATCCTCATACGTGAAAAGGAGGTGTGGGCACGTGTGATTGCTTTCCAATTCCATAAATTCAAAGGATTGTGAAGATGGACATGGTGAGCAGCACAATTCAAATAGGTTTGGGATTCTTTATAACATATATGGACATGCGTGTGGGTTGATGTTGCGTGAAAGCAAGATGGCGTTTGAAAATTTATGCAAATATATCTGCTTAACTGGTTAACATTAGTCAAGAAAGAGAATTCAAGGTTATCATGAAAAAGCTATCCTCCAATAAAGTTGCGTCAATACAAACAAACAGAGGTCTTCGAGGGTTAAATACAAAGCACTATGCAACATAAAAATGACATTAACTCAACACACAAATTAACTCTATACATGAAATTCTCTCACACTTCTGGAAAAAAAACACTAATTGCTCTACTAACATGTCAACATATATTCAATTTAGTTAAATATCACTGGGTTGACAGACTGGTGAAAATTCAGTTTGGTTAAATATAAATGGAGTCGTAGAATCAATTAGGTCCAGGAGTTTCTTCAGTTTGGTTAAACAACACTTACCCTTTTTTCTACTGGTTACATATCTAAGTCTCTGCTGGCGAGGAGTCTTTGATTCTCTTGCTTGCTAAATGAGGTCACTTTATTAGCTTGCTCAAAAAAGTGAGGTGTTACCCGTGTTAGTGTAGTGCACATTGAAAGCCGAACCATTATTGAACTTCACAGCAAAAGATATAACCTTGTATTCAAGTTAACATAACTCTCAACCGTAATCACTCAGTGCAGAAGTCAACATCGCATTTCACCATTACTTCACATCCATATATTAGCCTGACCTAGCTAGGTTACGAATTAGCACGCCCGCATCAACAGTCAACCACAAAAGAACATAATTAGCTTAATAGTTACCCAACCTGTGCACCAAGTAGACTCTGTAATTTTTAGGTCCAACAATAACAAAACCAAAAGTTAATAGAGGAATGGAAAAAAATGAGAAGAAAGAGTGAAAGGGAATATGACAACACATAAGAATTTGTCAATTAAATATCAAAATCAAAACACGATCAAGTGATAAATGGATAGGTTAAATATTCCTTTACAAGAAAAATTTCACAGGAAAAAATGTGACAATTAATAATAGCCCAAAGTCAAAAGGCTAGAAACCAATTAAGGAGGAAAAAATAATAATAATAAGGGGTGAAAAAATAAAAATAAAAATAAAAAACCAAAAAACAAAAGGGGTCAAGGAACAAATAAAAAAAAAGCTAATTCCAAGACGCATGTACAAAAACTTCAACTGGATATAGAATTGACATCCTCAAAGACTTGTCTGATGTTAGGCCTCTCATTTACAGGTAGAATACACCTGAGCGATATTGCTAGCAATTCATCCATTGCTTTCGAGGGTTCTTCCCCACCAGCAATGTCTCTGTCAATGCAATCCATTCCTCGTCCTTCTCGATCACACAGCCGAACCCAGTCTGTGAGGTCAACCGCCCCCGACTGTCCCGATATAATGTCTCCTGCACTTCTTCTGGTTAACAATTCCATCAAAATCACCCCAAAAGCATACACATCAGCTTTGAAAGAAGGGACTGGTTTGGTTGCGGTGACAAGCTCTGGAGCACGGTATCCAAGTGCTCCCATAGTTAAAATCTGTTCGGCGATACCAGCAGGTGTCATCAGACGGTGAAGACTATAATCAGTTAGGTGAGCACTGTAATCAGGACCTGCCAGGAGCACATTACTTGGCTTTAGGTTCCCGTGGGGCAGGCCTCTATCATGTAGGTAAAGCAAACACTGAGCGACCTCCACAGCAACCTTTAGCCTCTGCTTGAACGATAATCGAGAGTACCTTCGAGGTGTGGTCTCTGCATAATACAGATGCATACTTGGAAAATAAGCGAAAAATTAAAATCAAGATTTAAGACATTAATATCTATGAAACCCTGAATACTGGCACAACATAGAAAATAATAACTGCTGCTCGCCAACATTTAGACACGCTCAGACAATTCGGAACAAAGTAAACAAGCTTTATCCAGAAGTCCACTCTCGTGAACATCAATCTGAGACAGAACAAGTGGAATCTAAAATAAAGGGCAGCATGACACACTAAACTTGTCTTCAAAGGCCTCAGTTCATTAAAAAGATTCTTGTTCCTTTTAATGTACGTATAATTTTAATTTTAATGTGCGTATATTATCATTTTAATGTACGTATTATTATCTTTCCATTTCCAAATAAATATACAAGAAATCAATTAACAATCAAGCCACCCAAGCACTTCAAAAGTTGAAAACAGATGACAATTATAAAACTCTCATGTTGAAACAAATTTCAGAAACCACCCCACCGATCTTATATCCGGAGCGGCAAAATCATAAGCACACTTATAATACCAATTTCCTTTTTTTTTTCACTTCCCAAAATGTACACCATTGACCAGTCCTATGACTCCTATCTGTTCCTCTGTAAGCTCACAGTTTGTATCAAGTTCAAGAGACTTATGATGTATCCTATTAGACTCAAAAAGTAAATTCCCAGAGTTGTTCATGCCTGACGGTAAAGGTATTCAGATGGGTCAGTTGTGGTTGCTATACGTTTCGGCAAGTACCTTTCACTGCCAACTAACGAAATATCAATGACTTGTTTGATAAGGTTTGAACCATAGAGTGAAAGGGGATTGGGAATGCTAACCTTCTAATTTATTAACTCTTTCTCTTCGTTCAATACCATTCAGAGATGTGAATGTTTCAGAGACTACAAGCCTAATATTTAAAGTAAGCACATGCTAAAATCTCTTGTAAGCGTCAATCTTAAGTCAGTCTGACACATGCCTTCATGTTTGAATCTTCATTTACATCCACAACAACAACAACAAAGCCTTTTCCCACTAAGCGGGATCGGCTATATGAATTCTAGAACACCATTACGCTTGGTTCTGTGATATGTCCTCCGTTAGATCCAAGTACTCTAAATCTTTTCTTAGGGTCTCTTCCAAAGTTTTCCTAAGTCTTCCTCTACCCCTTCGGCCCTGAACCTCTGTCTCATAGTCACATCTTCAAACCGAAGCGTCAGTAGGCCTTCTTTGCACATGTCCAAACCACCGTAACCGGTTTTCTCTGATCTTTCCTTCAATTTTGGCTACTCCTACTTTACCTCGGATATCCTCATTCCTAATCTTATCCTTTCTCGTGTGCCCACACATCCAACGAAGCATCTTCATCTCCGCTACACCTATTTTATGTACGTGTTGATGCTTCACCACCCAACATTTTATGTCATACAGCATCGTCGGCCTTATTGTCGTCCTATAAAATTTTCCCTTGAGCTTCAGTGGCATATGGCGGTCACACAACACACCGGATGCACTCTTCCACTTTATCCATCCAGCTTGTATTCTATGGTTGAGGTCTCCATCTAATTCTCCGTTCTTTTGCAAGATAGATCCTAGGTAACGAAAGCGGTCGCTCTTTAGTATTTCCTGATCTCCTATCCTCACCCCTAACTCATTTTGGCCTTCATTTGCACTAAACTTGCACTCCATATATTCTGTCTTTGATGACGAAGACCTTTAGATTCCAACACTTCTCTCCAAAGGTTAAGGTTCGCATTTACCCGTTCCTGGATTTCACCTATCAACACTATATCGTCTGCGAAAAGCATACATCAAGGAATATTATCTTGAATATGTCATGTTAACTCATCCATTACCAATGCAAAAAGGTAAGGACTTAAGGATGAACCCTACAATTATGGGGAAGCTTTCGGTTTGTCCTTCATGAGTTCTTACGGCAGTCTTTGCTCCATCATACATATCCTTTATAGCTTGGATATATGCTACTTGTACTCATTTCTTCTCTAAAATCCTCCAAAGAATGTCTCTTGGGACCCTATCGTACGCTTTCTCCAAATCTATAAAGACCATGTGTAAATCCTTTTTCCCATCTCTATATCTTTCCATCAATCTTCGTAAGAGATAGATTGCCTCCATGGTTGAGCACCCTGGCATGAACCCGAATTGGTTGTTCGAAACTCATGTCTCTTGTCTCAATCTATGCTCAATGACTCTCTCCCAGAGCTTCATTGTATGACTCATTAGCTTAATACCCCTATAGTTCATGCAATTTTGTACGTCGCCCTTATTCTTGTAGATAGGCACCAAAGTGCTCTTTCGCCACTCATTGACATCCCAAAAGAAAAATTCACAAAAGCTTTCTATAATAGATAATAGTATTTAGTGTGGTCTTTTTGTAACAATGCATAAATTGAATTGTTTCTAATTGGTCCTTCAATATAAAGAACGTTCAACAGTTGAAGGCAATATCGAATAAATAGCAGCCCGATGAAAAGGTCTAAATCACAAAGTAAGGAAAAACAATCATCTCGTCAGATTCATAACGGTTATCCTCATAACATCATTTTAACTTCGTAGTCCAATTACTCCTATGAAGTCAAACCAAAAGGGGATGGGCTCACGAGGAAGATTTTCCTCTAAAACCCTTTCCAAAATTAGGTACCACGTTGAATTTGAAAATGAGATTTACTAGGGATAAAAATAAAGAGCTCCGTCCAGCCATAGCAGTTCTAAACGGCCTAGAAGTTATCAAAATCTATCCCCCTAAAAGATTTCTGACACGTTTTTCAATTTCCTTGACTCTATGCCAACAAAAAGTTACACTACAACCGTTTAAGAACCTCTTAGCATAAATGTCTACACCTCAACCTTTTACTTTGAGATGCTAGTCTAAAAATCAAATGGAACTGATGATGACTGATAGAGAGCACTATAATTAAATGAACCAACGGGCAGCAACTGAAAATATTCCCACTTACCATGTTCATAACAAGGAAGGAGAGTAGCATCACCCACAAGTAGGTGACAGAGCATAGCTCACACCCACGTATTCAGCTTACCACTCATTTGACTACAACAATTGAACTATTTACTTCATTTAGTGCATTTTAAAGTAAAACACCATAAAATGTAATGGGTTGAAGAGTAAATAATTTATCGTGAATTTCCTATAGATTTAAAGTAAATTACAGCCAACTTGTATTGATTATGCTTCTGCAACAATTTTAATCCTTCTATAGCTAAACCAGCCAAAATAATGGGTTGACAGGGTAACCAGTTTTATTTTAATAAGAAAAAAGAAGGTTTATAGAGCCCAATCCATCCAAAAATTTAACAGGAGTAGTTAGTTTTGTTTTATATGTTCAAGAAAAGGTTTATAGAGCTCTTACCGTACAGATGTAGGGCCAAGCTGTCTCCCTGGATATAATCTGCCAAAAGAAGCCTCTCTTGTTCCCTGGGCCCCCAGTAGTATGCTCGTAATGGAATAATGTTATCATGTCTTATAGAGCCAATTCTTTTAACTTCCTTGGCAAAATCTTTCTTGTGTTTGACAAGTCCCACTCGTAACCACTTCACAGTCAACATATGTCCACTATCTAGAGTAGCTTTGTAAAGAGTTCCGTGGCTGCTTCTGCCTAGAACTTCTGCAGGAGCTCGAGATAATTGTTCAGCAGTAAACTGCAAAGAAGAATCCAGGAAGAATAGTTCACCAGCCAACCGATCTGGTGAGTATACATCCAATATCACAGGTTGTTCACGTGTCTCCATAAAACGAGGTGAAGGAGAGAGAGGAGAACCCGGGGAGGACTTCCTTCCTGATGTTGTAGGATAATTATCTAGAAGATTTGTAGGTGCAGAACTAGTTGCTGTTTGCCCAGGTAAAGCATGCTCACCAATTTCAGTTACAAACTCCGTCTGCCCTGATAATGACTTTGATTGTGAAGTTAGCAAGTGATCATTTGAAAAACTCAATGAACTTGGTGGAGGCTGAACATTTGTATGAAAATTGAAAAGTGAAGGCCGTGTAAATCTTCCTATCTTAACATCTCTCCCTGTATCTTGGCCACCAAACCCACTTCTTCCACTAAATTCTTTGATATGTGTTTGGTGATAAGCCAAAAAAGCAAAGATTATCATCAAGGCAACTCCAACTGAAGCAACAATGATTGCTACTCTGATATGACCTTTTGAACTATGATTTTTCCCTTGATCCGAAATACGACCCGGAACTGAAGTTGTTGCCTGACCATTCTCTTGTAAGTTTAGCATGTCATTTCCAGGACGAAATGAACTTGTAGGGAAGTGTTTTAAATTTTGGGGAACAGAACCTGATAGATCATTATTGGAAACATTAAATACACTTAGGCTGGATGGAAGCTTCTGAGGAATTCCACCTTCGAATTTGTTGTCTGATAAATCAAGGTACTCCAATTTACTAAGTTTGCTCAGTTCACTCGGCAGCTCTCCTGAAAAGCCATTTTTTGCAAGGTTTAGCAATTTGAGTTCCACCATGTTACCTATGTCTCGAGGCAAGCCGCCAGATAAAGTATTATGGGAGAGATCGAGACTCTCAATCGGCAAATCTGGAGGTAGAGATAACAATTCCTTTACATGTGCACCTTCAAGAGGAATTGGCCCGATTAAATGATTCCCTGAAAGATTCAGTCTCTTTAGGGTCGTTGAAGAGAGGAAACTTCCAGGAATGGACCCACTGAAATCATTTAGACTCAAGTCAACTGTCGAGAGTCTAGGACAGGCCTTCAAGATTGAAGGTAAAGGACCAACTAATAAATTATCTCTTAGACTAAGCGTACTTAATTTCTCAAACTGTGATGTCAACTGTCGAAAGCTTCCATAAAACTTATTTGAACTCAAATCAAGCACTTCTAAAGCAGCCCCCAAATCCTGCACAATGGATATGTCACCTGAGATCTTATTTCCACTGAGATCCACCACTACACAACTCCTCATATCCACATTCTGCAATGTGCCAGACAAACCATTTGACGAAAGATTCAAGACTTTCAAAGTTGTAGAGTTAATTCCATGAATGGAACCTGTACACATAAATGGTGATAAATCAGAGTGCAATGTTAAATTCCAAAGGTTTCCGATTTCTTTGAAAACATACAAATATTGACAACAATAAACAGTCGAAATATACAGGATTAAAAACGGTGAGGCCATGGTTAGCAAAATGAGTGGTGGATAAGGTATACTTCAGATCTCTACTACGTTTAATGCATATGATGTTTTAGTGTTCATGAAAAACGTGAAAAAATTTACAGTTTGATGATTGAACTCAATAGATAGCACGACAGGACAAGATGGTGAATGAAGTTCAAGTCCATACCTGTCAAAGCATTGCCACTAAGATCCAATTCCTCCACTGTCATGGAACTCTCAAACAACTCCTCCGGTATTTCCCCAAACAACTGATTACTCCCGAGCCTCAAAACCCGCAAATTCGGCAACAACCCAAATGAAGGGAGCTTCCCTGTGATCTGGTTACCACCTAAATCCAAAACTTGCAAGTTCCTAAACAACCCAATTGAATCAGACTTAAAAAACCCACCAGCAAGCTTATTGTAGCTCAAGTTCAAGTACCGCACTGTGTTGGATAAGCTCGAAACATTCTCCGAAGCAAGCGAAAGCCCTCCGAAAAACTCGTTCCTGCTCAAGTCAACGTATTCCACATTGTGCAATCGCGAGAACAAATCAGCAATGTCGCCCCACAGCTGATTGGAATGCAAATCCAACACTTTGAGCTGATTGAGATTCCACAACCGATCCGGAAACCCACCTTTGAAGTGATTGGCAGACAGGTTGAGATAATTCAAGCCCCACAAGTCGTATATCCGGGCCGGGATCGGGCCGTAGAAGCGGTTCCCAGATAGATCCAGGTGCTGGAGAGATGACATTGTGCCGAGAATCGGCGGGACCCGACCCGTGAAGTCGTTGTTAGAAAGGGTGAGGTTTTGCAATGCAGTGAGTCCAGTGAGAGTGTTGAACTTGAGCTCGCCGCCGAGGGCAAGATGGTCGAGAGCTAAGGCAACGACATTGCCGGTGGTGTCGCAGAAAACGCCGGTCCAGGGAGGGCAAGAGTGAGTGTTGGAGAGGGAGCTAAGGGTCCATGAGTCAAGGACTTTCCGGAGCGGGTCGGTTTGGATCCCTTTCTTGAATTCGTAAAGGGATCGGAGCTCCGAGTCGGAGGCGGAGGAAGCGGAGAGGATTACAAGGGAGAAGAAGTAGAGAGAGAGAGTGAGATTGTTCATTGTAGCCAGAAAAACCTTAATCATTCATTGGACAAAGCTTAAGACTTGAAGACTGGGCGAGAGAGAGAGAGAGAGAGAGAAATGGGGGAGATTTCAAAACCCTAGATTGAGATTTGAGAGGAAAATTAAGACAAGAGGAGAGAGAGGAGGGTGTACTGCGTAGGGTTTTTTTTTTTTTTAATTATTTGGTTTTCTAGGGTTGAGAGGAAAATTCCGTTAAACATGGCGGTTTGGCAGGTGGAGAGTGGTGGTTGGTGAGGGTGAGTGGCTACAGTCTGTAAAGGGGGAACAAGGCTACTTAGGGCCAAAAAGACTAAAACATCCTTCAGTAATAAAGAGTGAGCAGACCCTTATGCCCCTACTCACCTCACATGCTTTTTCCACTCCGTTAGCCAGACGACAACCATAAAACACTTCGGACGTGAGTTGTGTTACATGTGTGTCCTTAACTTTTTGTGGTTAGCCAATAGGTAATTTGACCAAGAAAATTATGCAGATCTATTTATTTGTAATTCAGAAATTTTAGATTCGACTCTTATAAATACAGAGTTTAGGGTCTCAAAATATTTATGGGGCTTGGAAGGAGGATTTAAAAGTTGGTTACACAGGGTTAGTCCATAGCTGATAAGCGCTTCTTTAGTGAAGTCTGACAGAGCGAATCTGTTTAGGCCCAAAATATTGGTTTGGGCTGAGCACTAAATTGTTCTCGGCCCAAGGGCCTTACTTAGGAGTCATTGAGGGTCATCCAGTTTATAGGCCACATAGCCAAGGTCGGCCGTGTATTATTAGGAATCCATGGGTAGTTGAATCCTGATACGAGACGGAGTTTCGATAAGATAAGGATGTTGGAGTTTGGGATTGAATCCGGCTTGATAACGGGTTGAGTTCAAAGTCCTAGTAGGAGTAGGACTGACCAAGATAAAGGGGGATCAAGGAAAAGAGTCCTAATCCGAGAATGGTTGTGATTCGATCGGAAGCAGGTTAGCTACTATAAATAGGGGGAGGAGGACATTATTTAAGCCCCCTCCAATTCAACACATAAATGCCTTGCGCAAACCCTCGCTTTCGCGAAACTTCGCAACAACCTTGAGATTTTTATTTTCCTTTCCCACCGACACACCTTCAGTTTGGATAAACAGCATTGTGGAGGCAACCGACGAACATCTTCAGTTTAGATAAACAACATTGTTGTCGTAGAGTTAGCTGACCAAGAAACACCTTCAATTTGGATAAACAGCACTGCGACAGGGCCGACTGGTTATCTATCCAAGTCTCGGTCGAGAAGGATTTTCAAATCCTTATTAGCATAGGTCATGTCACAGCCCGTCCTGAAATAATTTATCGATGACGTGAATTGACTATTTTACCATTGGATGTGAGCGTTGTGGTGTGTTATGCATGTAAATGGAGGTCCAAACTTGCGTTTTTCCCTAAATTTTGGAACAAATTGGAAATGAGTTTTTGTGGTTTTGGTTGGTGACCCACGTGGACCACACACACACACACACACACAACACCATTCATCTCTCTTCTCTCCCGTGCTCTCTCCCTCAGACTCACTCTCTCTCCTTCCTTCATTTACGGACGAACACCAAACTCACACTTCAAGCACAGATCGACGTCAAAAAGGTAAGATTCGAACTCCTTGCACGTCCCTGAGTTCATATATGCCATTTTTAGGACTTGAGACCTTGAAAAACCCAAGAAACCATAACCACTGATTTGAGGTACTATTCATGCAAAAATAAAATCTCATGTTTTTGGGGATTTCAAGCTTATAGATAGCTTAAGGAGGTCCTCACGAGGCTAGGAGTGGTTCGTTGGAAGATTTTGGACGTCGGAATAGCGAGAACGACGAGTTTTAAGTTTAGTCGGATTATCGAGGCTTTTTCCAACAGGTTTCCAGCGGTTTCAGGGCTTGACTCAGGTATGGTTTGGTTCGTCTTGGTGAGATCTTTAAAATGGTTCAAGTTTCATGAAGTTTGGTGTTAAAACGAGAGAGATATAAGGTTTTGAAAATTAAACCAGAAACCGGCGAAGTCACCGGCGTTCGGTGACTCATCAGAGAAGATGAAGGTATATTCCGTCAAAACTGACAGAATATGCTAACGGCGTTGGATGACGCCGTTAATAATTAATGGTATATGCTACCTTTTTAACGGAAGTTATTAGCTAGTTTTGTAGATCACGTTGGTATATTCAAACACCCCATTTGAGCAATGTATGAGAAGTTATTAGCTAGTTTTGTCTATGTGCTTTAAATTAACATTTTTATAGTTGTTTCGCATATAGGGGAGACTTATCCTGAGGACGAGCGTGTTCAAGGGCGACTCGAGGGCTACAACCCTTCGACATACCAGTGAGTGGGCTTTTGGTTTTCAGTATATACTTATATACTTGATAATTTCCTAGAAAATGCGTTTAAATGAAAGTATGCCTTGAATTCCATGCATATAAATTTATATTTCGTATATGAATTGGTATATAATGCATATATATAATTGTGGTGTTATGGACGCTCAGGTAAGCCCAGGTGAGTTATGAAATATGAAAGTGAATAACGGTTGTGATTAATTGAGAAACTTAGACTCATAAAACTGCACCTAGGGTGATTGTGATTTAGCCAGAGATATGGCACAGGCCTGTTTATAATGTCACCTCCCGCACCATATGCTCACATTGGATCCAATTTAGGTGCACAGTCTTGTCGTACAGATCTTTACTAGAGTTCCGACTCATAGGTGACTAGCGATTTATTGCCCAGCTATTATGAAAGAATAGTATTAAGTATAATTATATTACACCCAGTATTGTCGTACAGACCTTTTCATTTGGTTCTGACTCGTGTGCTGTATAGTGTCGTATAGGTCATTGTAGTGACTCCGGCTAGATTGACTATTGAGCTGTGAATTCAGCCGTACAGACTTCCACAGGGGTTCCGGCCAATATGTTATTTTCCATGAATGTATTCTCACATGAATTACTTACTCTGTTATATCTTGGCATGACATACTATGATTATGAATATGTGACGCATGATTTGAATTGATATATATATATATATATTTATATTTATGCATATCCTTATATTTTATTTTTAGGAAAATATACATGTTTTACGGTGAGGGGTTAGAACTTTTGAGAAATGAAATGGTTTGTAAAACATTTGTTTTTGCCCACTCACGTTTTCTGTTTTGCACCCCTCCAGGTTTTAGGTAACCTAGCTATTGGTGGCCTTGAGGATTTCGGCGATTCTGACATAATAAATAATTGTAGGACATCTTATGGTATTGTATAATTAGTACTTGTCCTACGGGACTGCACTTAGACTTTCTATGCTCTGATTATGAGTATTTACTTTTGTATCTCACTCCTAACACTTCCCGTTTATTAGTGCACTTTATTAACTTTCGGTTTTTAATTATTTGCATATATCTGTTTTGAGTATCTATGCCCCTATACTTTGGTGTCGATTCGGCGTGCTTATACTCTTACGAATATACTCACTGTGACCGAATCTGGCGCCGACGATTTGTGAACTTCGCAGAACTAGTAGCCTTGTCTTCAGGCTCTAAAACCCAAAGGTCGGGATGTGTTCCTTCCTCGGCCGCAGTCGTAAAATCAAGAAGTCAGTCGCACACCCAGCGCAAAATCAACCCATTTTACTCATCGGCCAAGTTCGGCTGACGAGTTGGCACGCCCGCATACAACCGAATGACGTAGTTAGCTCATTAGTTACTTGGCCTGCGCGCCACGTAGGCCTGGTAGTTTTTAGGGTCAACAGAATCTCAGACCCAATTCTAGGTACCAAGGCTAAATCCTACTATAAGGACATTCTGGGTTGGATGAATCCGGGGACTGAGAGTGGATATGTTTGTCGGCCTCCCACTAGATGATGTAGTCGTTCAGAATATTATGTCTGAATTGTATGAAACCCTCGCAATCTTCTTGGTTCCTCACTCGAAGAAATGGAGGCGCGAACAAAGTATGGTAATTTGGGTGAGGGGTAGGATAAACATCAAGAACAGCAGCCCTTGTTTTCGTCGGAAATTTGGAGAAGAAAGCCGAAAATGGGATTCAAGTTTTATGGAGGTTTTTTTGCACATAAAAATGAGAAAGAGAAAGGAGACGTAAAAATGTAGTTCTCGTTTCTCATGCACACACAATATGGCATCCCTTCATCATTGATGTCTTTATGGCATGACTCAAAGTTGCATGCCTAAATTTGGAACGTCTCAACGAAACTGGATTGACAGGTAATGTTAAAGAATTCCAAATGGTAAGTTATTCCAATCTACCCCAAAAGGCATGGTTCTTGGTAACTATTCATCCTCAAAGGAACGCCATTTCCGAAGCATAGTTAGGCACATTTGTTAGACCATGATTTTTATTGGACCATACCGGTACCCTATGTTAACTACGATTATTACTTTCTTTTGTAGGTGGTTGACCTCGCACTCTCCTCCGTCCGAGATGGTGTAGAATTTTGGTTTCAACATAGCTCATTGTACGGCTGAGTCCAAATTTCCACCTTTTCTCGTCGATAAAGCTCACCAATCAGATATGAGCGCTTACGAGGTTTTTCTCTTTTCTAATCACGCACGTTATGTATAATTTACATATTTTATTGCATTTAATTTTGGGAATTGTTATTGGCACTCCAAAAAACTCATCTTGCACTCCAAACTTTCTATAATTAGAAAGAAAAATACACTTGTGAGGAGTGTAGAAAGAGATTTTTGGAGTGCTAATAACATTTCTCCTAATATTTATCTTTTTAAGTTGTTTCCCTTATACTTTATTTAATTATTTTTCTTCAATTAATACCATTACTTGCAAGCACAAAATTTTAAAGATTCAGAAATATTTCTAAAGTGCCTAAAACTAAGTATTAACTATCCTTATATCCACTATATATTGTAAATATAAGAAATGAAAATTTAATTTTTATGATTTATTTTCCCACTCTTTAATGTAAATGTCTTGTTATATTAAAAAAAAAATTATGACTAAAGCTAAATCATTCCCTTTCATGGACGCAATAGTTACTAAAACTTTAAAATTTCACATTATGGTATGTGGGAACTGTACCGAAAGGTACCCAGCTGCCCGTTCGAAATCTTGAAAAAAAAAAAAAAAAAAACCATATATTTGTGATAAAAATTCATGCATGATTTCATGTTTGCTAGAAACTAGTGTTTTCAATCACCTACAAACATGACCTTAATCTTGAAGTCTTGAATGGCTTGATGCAAAAACATATGCATATTCTTACAATAGTCTTCAGTTGATGGATCCATGCACATAATGTTTTTCATTCCTTTTTATAATTCAATGATCTAATAGTCTCAATAGTAATAGTCACCCGCTTGAGATCCTACCACCGAACTATCAAAATTAATTGAGTCATGAAGCACGAGAGGCATTCCAAGGTTAATGGGTCTCCTATTGTTGCTGGGACTTGCAATTTTGGGGAGAATACTATATTTGTTACTGAAGCACTTGTCTTAAGTGATGTGTTGACATTTGCAAAAGTTAAAGGTTTTAAGGATGTCTATGTTGAAGGTGATTCCAAGCTCGTTATTGATTCTTTTTTGAACAAGTACAAAATGCCTTGGGGATTGAAGACTATTATTGAGGACATCAAATTACTTGCACATTCTTTTTCTTCTATATCTTGGGCTCATGTTTTTCGGGAGGTCAACTTTCTTGCTAGTATCACTACTAGCATTGTACACTCCATTCATGATACTTTTAATTGGGATAGGTCCTTACCCACTATTGCTAGAAATGCTCATCTCTTTGATTGTACTGAAAGCGGTTGTACCCGAGATTTCTCTTTTTGAATAAATTTATTTTTCCATAAAAAATAAAAATAAATAAAAATAAAAAAAAGTAATAGTCACTCGTTTTTTTGTAAGTGTAACTGTTGGTATTAGTTGTGCCTATTAGGCACAATTTCTTGTCACTAAAAATAAATAACTTAAGTCACACTTGAATATATAATCACCCCACCCTAGCCACAGATTATGCCTATTACCGTGACTTGCTATTTTTCCTACTAGTGAATTATTTCGTTAAATGGTGACCATTTAAGTATTTTACTGAAAATTTAACTTTTCCCCTCCAAACTCATTTTTTTCTAACCTCTAGCCCATCATATAATATTTATCCGAATAAAACCCAATGATTAGGATCCAAGTAAGCAACTTACCAAATTAAGTTTGTGTGTCCGTTTTTATATTTTTTTTGGATCCCTAATATACTCCATCTAAGCCAGTATAGAAAGTTCTTGTAATTTTGTTTTAATTGATCACGTGCATTGAATTTGGCAAGGTCTTGTAGCCATGAAATATGGTTCTAGATGGAGGAATTAAACCCAATGATTAGGATCCAAGTACGCAACTTACCAAATTAAGTTTGTGTGTCTGTTTTTATATTTTTTTTGGATCCCTAATATACTCCATCTAAGCCAGTATAGAAAGTTCTTGTAATTTTGTTTTAATTGATCACGTGCATTGAATTTGGCAAGGTCTTGTAGCCATGAAATATGGTTCTAGATGGAGGAATTAATTTGGATTTTTTTTAAATTTCAACAATAAATTTCAATTTGAATATACCTAATTTAGTGTTTATTTTTAACAATATCTAGGCTTATTATATTAACACCCCACAAATTGTTGAATAAACCCCACAAACTTAATACACCCCACATTTGGTTTTTCAATTAAAAAATATATTAATACACCCCACATACTTCCCCATAATACCCTCACACCCTACATTCTTAATATACACCTTACATTTTCTACAAGCACCCCCATATTTTCTATACACCCCATATTTCTCAAATCTTATAAAGCCTTTTGTGACATCTCACATCGTCCAGGGGATTGATCCTTAAATGTATATTCTCATCCCTACCTAGCACGAGGCATTTTGGGAGCTCACTGGCTTCGGGTTCCGTCGGAACTCTGAAGTTAAGCGAGAAGGTGGCCAGAGCACTCCCATGATGGGTGATCCACTGGGAAGTTGTTCGTGAGTTCCCAAAAACAAAACCCTGTGGGCGTGGTTAGGGCTCAAAGCGGACAATATCGTGCAACGGTGGTGGAGCAGGCCCGAGAAGTGATCCGCCCCGGGCCTGGATGTGACACCTTTAATTTGGACAAAAAATGCCAACTAGAATTTTGACAAAAGATGTCACCTGGGATTTAAAGCATATGTGGGTTGTTGACACACCCCGACCGGAGTTAAGGCATGTTAGTCGTCACCTAAAGGTGACGTCATCAAAAATGTAAGTGATGCAAAAATGTGAATAAATTAAAACCAAAACTAGAACTAATTTAAACTAATAAAGTGAGTGTGCAGTAGTGGGTAGAACCCATAGAATACAAATATTCAGAGCATAGATGACAAATAGTGCAGTCGAAACTAGTTAAGTACTTAATACACAACGGGAACAGTTCCTACATTTAAATAAGGATATGTTATAATCGCCGGCTAATCCTCATATGCCACTGAGTAATTCATCTATCTAGGACCTGGAGAGGTGAAAAACATAAGGGTACAACAACAACAACAACAACAACAAAGCCTTTTCCCACTAAGTGAGGTCGGCTATATGAATCCTAGAACGCCATTACGCTCGGTTTTGTGTCATGTTCTCCGTTAGATCCAAGTACTCTAAGTCTTTTCTTAGGGTCTCTTCCAAAGTTTTCCTAGGTCTTCATCTACCCCTTCGGCCCTGAACCTCTATCCCGTAGTCACATCTTCAAACCGGAGCGTCAGTAGGCCTTCTTTGCACATGTCCAAACCACCGGAACCGATTTTTTCTTATCTTTCCATCAATTTCGGCTACTCCTACTTTACCTCGGATATCCTCATTCCCAATCTTATCCTTTCTCATGTGCCCACACATCCCACGAAGCATCCTCATCTCTGCTACACCCATTTTGTGTACGTGTTGATGCTTCACCGCCCAACATTCTGTGCCATACAACATCGCTGGCCTTATTGCCGTCCTATAAAATTTTCCCTTGAGCTTCAGTGGCCTACGACGGTCACACAACATGCCGGATGCACTCTTACACTTCATCCATCCAGCTTGTATTCTATGGTTGAGATCTCTATCTAATTCTCCGTTCTCTTGCAAGATAGATCCTAGGTAACGAAAACGGTCGCTTTTTGTGATCTTCGCTAGATTGCTCCGGTCATTAGTGTGGATATGTATATAAATGGATAGAGATAGGAAAGCAAACACAAGATGTATGTGGTTCACCCAGATTGGCTACGTCCACGGAATAGAGGAGTTCTCATTAATTGTGAAGGGTTTACACAAGTACATAGGTTCAAGCTCTCCTTTAGTGAGTACAAGTGAATGATTTAGTACAAATGACATTAGAGTACAAATGACATTAGGAAATATTGTGGGAGAATGATCTCGTAATCACGAAACTTCTAAGTATCGGAGTGTGGTATCATCTTGACTTGCCTTATCTGTCGCATAGGTAGATGTGGCAGCTTCTCTGGAAGTACTCTTCCTCCATCCAGGGGTGGTATCTTTAACTGGTGGAGATGCACAAGGTAATGTATCAATTTCACTTGAAGCTTACTTGTAGTTTCAGGCTTGGTCAAGCGCGATACAAACCATGTAGTAGGAGTCCCCCAAGTCGCCGAGCTAGGGGATCTGCTGAAAGAGGTGACAGACAAGGTAAGCAATCAGAGCTCCGGCTGATTGTTCACATTCTCCCTATCTTGCAGGCAGCATGAAGGATAAAGAGAAGAAAAATGAGAAGAGATGATATGGGATACTTTTGTTTTTGAAGAAGTAACTTTCCACAGGCTTATTCTTGAACTGGACTGGAGGGTTTTCTGGTTTCCTCCAAAGTATAAGGCTGACTGAAGAATTTGAGGGTCAAAACAAGTATATCAAATCTAGAGTACGTTCGACCCTGCTGATATGGGATACTTTTGCTTTTGACAGAGTAGTGGATGTATCGGCACGTGTGCTGTTACGCTTGTCTCCACATGCTTCCTTGTATCCTTCTCACTTGCCCTATCTGTTCCTTAGGCAGATGCGGTATCTTCCCTGGAAACATAAGATGTTGAAAATGAGTACTCGAGAGCAATGCCATGTAAGTAATCAGGTAAGGGGTTCCAGGCAGTCAATTCCTGGCTGGAAGCTTGATTCCAAGTGCTGACTGATTGCTCTCTTTCTCCTTGTCTTGCAGGTAAGAACAAGGCCAAAGGAAAAGACAGGGAAAAAGCATGATATGGGATACTCTTGCTTTTAACCCTGATGATATGAGATATTCTTGCTCTAGTATAGCTTGTTTGCAGATGTATTATCGGGGGGAAAGAAAGCTTAATATTTCGAAATGCTTCGTTGAGAGTGCCCTCTCAGATATGAGGAAGGGTTGAGCATTTTACAGGTCTGCCTGTCCGTTGGGGATGGAGGTCGACATATATAGGAGTCTCCCTAACAACAAGTAGTAATGTTATTCCTTTACCCTGCTTGGTCATAGCACGGTAGTGGGAGCTGCCAGCTTCACATGTTTTAACTCTGTCAGAGCACTTTGAAAAAGTGGTCTGTGGTATCTGGAAAACTGATGTTGCGTGTGAAGATTACAGACAAGCTTTATCCAAGGAGATCTGGCTCTTGAAGTTGGGAAAGTGGTGCCTCTTCGGTTTTCGAACAAGCAATCCTGTCGGGGATCTGGCTCTCGAGATTCGGAGAACGATGCCGCTTCGATTTTTGAGAAAGCAATCCTGCTGAGGGTTTGGCTCTCGAGATTCGGAGAGCGGTGTCTCTTCGATTTTTGAGAAAGTAATCATGTTGGGAGTCTGGCTCTCGAGATTCGGAGGGCGGTGCCTCTTCGATTTTGGAGCAAGCAATCTTGTTGGGAATGTTTTCTCGAATGTGAGTAAAGGTTGGGCATGTTTGCTAGTCTACCTTGCCACGAAGCACAAAGGTTGACACATAGGGACTTTCCAATTATCCAGCAATGGTACTATTCCTTTACCCTCTCTTCGATTTTTGAGAAAGTAATCATGTTGGGAGTCTGGCTCTCGAGATTCGGAGGGCGGTGCCTCTTTGATTTTGCTAGTCTACCTTGCCACGAAGCACAGAGGTTGACACACAGGGACTTTCCAATTATCCAGCAGTGGTACTGTTCCTTTACCCTTGTGGGTAATAATATGGTAGCTAGACCTTCAAAATTTATGTGTCTAAACTTTGTTAGTGTTGTTTCTTTGCTATTCTTTTACCCTTCTTGGTCAAAGCGATGTAGTGGGAGCTCCAAGCTTCACGTGTCTCAACTTTGTCAGAGAACTTTGGCAAAGTTATCTGTGGTACCCATGAGCTACTGTTGCGTGTGGGAAGTGGGTGATTGAACAGTAAGATTCATGTGCTTTCTACTTCACCAGAAATCTTCGAAAAAATGCCCATAATTTCAACAAAGCTGAGTGTGCGTGTGACAGGTGCTGACAAGGCTGGAAAAGTAGGTGCCTCTTCGATTTCTGAGATCGGCCCTCGTGGTCTGTGAGCAGCCCAGCTTTTGAGAAAGCAAGCGCCTCTTCGATTTCTGAGATCGACCTTCGTGGTCTTTGAGCAGCCCAGCTTTTGAGAAAGCAAACGCCTCTTCGATTTATGAGATCGACCCTTGTGGTCTCTGAGCAGCCCAGCTTTTGAGAAAGCAAGCGCCTCTTCGATTTCTGAGATCGACCTTCGTGGTCTTTGCGCAGCCCAGCTTTTGAGAAAGCAAACGCCTCTTCGATTTATGAGATCGACCCTCTTCTCTCTTCAACACCTTTGAAAATGTCTGGCCCCTCCGACCGTCGTTTTGACTTGAACCTTGTTGAAGAGGCAGCCCCGCCTTCTCCAGACAACATATGGCGCCCATCCTTCGTCTCCCCTACTGGTCCTCTTACCGTTGGGGATTCCGTGATGAAGAATGATATGACCGCTGCGGTGGTGGCCAGGAACCTTCTCACTCCCAAAGATAACAGACTACTTTCCAAACGGTCTGATGAGTTAGCTGTTAAGGATTCGCTGGCTCTCAGTGTTCAGTGTGCAGGTTCTGTGTCTAATATGGCCCAACGCCTATTTGCTCGAACCCGCCAAGTTGAATCATTGGCGGCCGAAGTGATGAGTCTCAAACAGGAGATTAGAGGGCTCAAGCATGAGAATAAACAGTTGCACCGTCTCGCACATGACTATGCTACAAACATGAAGAGGAAGCTGGACCAGATGAAGGAATCTGATGGTCAGGTTTTACTTGATCATCAGAGATTTGTGGGTTTGTTCCAAAGGCATTTATTGCCTTCGTCTTCTGGGGCTGTACCGCGTAATGAAGCTCCAAATGATCAACCTCTGATGCCTCCTCCTTCTAGGGTTCTGTCCAGTACTGAGGCTCCGAATGATCCCCCTCCGGTGCCTTCTCTTTCTGGGGCTCTACCGACTGCTGAGACTTCTCCTAAGCAACCTTTGTGAAGGCTCCCTCTTGTTTGTTTATTTTGACTCATGTATATGTACATATTTGTAGCTTATCGGGGATATCAATAAATAAGCTTTCCTTCATTTCAACGCATTGTGTTAAATACACCAAAGCCTTCTCTGCTAAGTTTGCATTTTCTTTTGTTGAAGCTTTGTGAGTGGAGCATGTAGGTTGATGTAGTGTTCCCTTAATTTCCCGAGTGAGGAAAACTTCTCGGTTAGAGACTTGGAAAATCCAAGTCACTGAGTGGGATCGGCTATATGAATCTTAGAACGCCATTGTACTCGGTCCTGTGTCATGTCCTTCGTTAGATCCAAGTACTCTAAGTCTTTTATTAGAGTCTCTTCCAAAGTTTTCCTAGGTCTTCCTTTACCCCTTCGGCCCTAAACCTCTGTCCCATAGTCGCATCTTCTAATCGGAGTGTCAGTAGGCCTTCTTTGCACATGTCCAAACCACCATAACCGATTTTCTCTCATCTTTCCTTCAATTTCGGCTACTCCTACTTTACCTCGGATATCCTCATTCCTAATCTTATCCTTTCTCATGTGCCCACACATCCAATGAAGCATCCTCATCTCCGCTACACCCATTTTGTGTACGTGTTGATGCTTCACCGCCCAACATTCTGTGCCATACAGCATCGCCGGCCTTACTGCCGTCCTATAAAATTTTCCCTTGAGCTTCAGTGGCATACGGCGGTCACACAACACGCCGGATGCACTTTTCCACTTCATTCATCCAGCTTGTATTCTATGGTTGAGATCTCCATCTAATTCTCCGTTCTTTTGCAAGATAGATCCTAGGTAACGAAAACGGTCGCTCTTTGGTATTTCTTGATCTCCGATCCTTACCCCTAACTCGTTTTGGCCTCCATTTGCACTGAACTTGCACTCCATATATTCTGTCTTTGATCGGCTTAGGTGAAGACCTTTAGATTCCAACACTTCTCTCCAAAGGTTAAGCTTTGCATTTACCCCTTCCTGAGTTTCATCTATCAACACTATATCGTCTGCGAAAAGCATACACCAAGGAATATCATCTTGAATATGTCCTGTTAACTTATCCATTACCAACGCAAAAAGGTAAGGACTTAAGGATGAGCTTTGATGTAATCCTACAATTATGGGAAAGCTTTCGGCTTGTCCTTCATGAGTTCTTACGGCAGTCTTTGCTCCTTCATATATATCCTTGATAGCTTGGATATATGCTACTCGTACTCCTTTCTTCTCTAAAATCCTCTAAAGAATGTCTCTTAGGACCCTATCATACACTTTTTCCAAATCTATAAAGACCATGTGTACATCCTTTTTCCCATCTCTATATCTTTCCATCAATCTTCGTAAGAGATAGATTGCCTCCATGGTTGAGCGCCCTGGCATGAACCTGAATTGGTTGTCCGAAACCCGTGTCTCTTGCCTCAATCTATGCTCAATGACTCTCTCCCAGAGCTTCATTGTATGACTCATTAGCTTAATACCCATATAGTTCATGCAATTTTGTACGTCGCCCTTATTCTTGTAGATAGGCACCAAAGTGCTCGTTCGCCACTCATTTGGCATCTTCTTCGTTTTCAAATCCTATTGAAAAGGTCAGTGAGCCATGTTATACTTGTCTCTCCCAAAACTTTCCACACTTCGATTGGTATATCGTTTGGGCCTACTGCTTTTCTATGCTTCATCTTTTTCAAAGCTACAACCACTTCTTCCTTCCGGATTCGACGATAAAAAGAGTAGTTTCTACACTCTTCTGAGTTACTCAACTCCCCTAAAGAAGCACTCCTTTCATGTCCTTCATTGAAAAGATTATGAAAATAACCTCTCCATCTGTCTTTAACCGCGTTCTCTGTAGCAAGAACCTTTCCATCCTCATCCTTGATGCACCTCACTTGGTTTAGGTCCCTTGTCTTCTTTTCCCTTGCTCTAGCTAGTTTATAGATATCCAACTCTCCTTCTTTGGTATCTAGTCGCTTATACATATCGTCATAAGCCGCTAACTTAGCTTCTCTCACAGCTTTCTTCGCCTCTTGCTTCGCTTTTCTATACCTTTCACCATTTTCATCGGTCCTATCCTTGTATAAGGCTTTACAACATTCCTTCTTAGCCTTCACCTTTGTTTGTACCTCCTCATTCCACCACCAAGATTCCTTTTGGTGTGGGGCAAAGCCCTTGGACTCTCCTAATACCTCTTTTGCTACTTTTCGGATACAACTAGCCATGGAATCCCACATTTGGCTAGCTTCCCCCTCTCTATCCCACACACACTGGGTGATTACTTTCTCTTTGAAAATGGCTTGTTTTTCTTCTTTTAGATTCCACCATCTAGTCCTTGGGCACTTCCAAGTCTTGTTCTTTTGTCTCACTCTTTTGATATGTACATCCATCACCAACAAGCGATGTTGATTAGCCACGCTCTCTCCTGGTATAACTTTGCAATCCTTACAAGTTATACGATCCCCTTTCCTCATTAGAAGAAAATCTATTTGTGTTTTTGACGACCCACTCTTGTAGGTGATCACATGTTCTTCTCTCTTCTTAAAGAAGGTGTTGGCTAAGAAGAGATCATATGCCATTGCAAAATCCAAGATAGCTTCCCCATCCTCGTTTCTCTCCCCAAAACCATGGCCACCATGAAAACCTCCATAGTTGCCTGTCTCCCTGCCCACGTGTCCATTTAAATCTCCTCCTATAAATAACTTCTCCGTCTGAGCAATTCCTTGCACCAAGTCTCCAAGATCTTCCCAAAATTTCTCCTTCGAACTCGTATCCAACCCTACTTGAGGTGCGTACGCACTAATCACATTGATAAGTTCTTGTCCTATTACAATCTTGATTGCCATGATTCTATCTCCTACCCTCTTGACATCTACAACATCTTGTACCAAGGTCTTGTCCACGATGATGCCAACACCGTTTCTCGTTCTATGTGTGCCCGAATACCAAAGTTTAAACCCTGAGTTTTCTAGATCCTTTGCCTTACTACCAACCCACTTAGTTTCTTGTAGGCACATAATATTTATCCTTCTCCTCACCATAACTTCCACTACTTCCATAGATTTTCCCGTTAAGGTTCCTATATTCCACGTTCCTAAACGCATTTTGCTCTCTTGAACTCTACCCTTCTGTCCTAGCTTCTTCACCCTCCCCCGTCTAATAGGATCAAAGTACTTCTTTTGTGTGTCCCGTGTAAAGTTGATAGGAGCATATGCTCCCAAACAACTTTGAGTGGAGTCGTTCGAAAAGAAGTTTCTATGGCCCCCTTGCTCATTTAACACTGCATCCGGGTGCCGATGGAGATATAGCGACCCTTGCTCACTTATCATTGTGCTCGGGCCACACAGCGCACCACTTACGGGTGACGCCCTAGCTTTAGCGCGATTTCGTTCTGGATTCATTTTCATAAGGATTCGACGTAATCATGGAGTGCCGGCTGTCGACTACTTGATGCCCTCCCCCTCCTCCTTTATCCGGGCTTGGGACCGGCAATGTAAGATAAACTTACACAGGCGGAGTTGTGAAAAACATAAGGGTAAGTGGGCAAAAACAAAAGTTTATAAAATCCATTTATTTTCTGAACATACTAACCCCTCGCTGTAAAACATGTATAGTTTCCAGAAAATCATACTATGTATAGATATGAAATCAAATGCAAATCAACAGTAAATCCACAAGTATGCCACATAACAATATGTCAAGATTGACGGAATATTCTTCGTCTTCTCCGGTGAGCCTAGCTGTCCGCCGCTGTCCGGTTCGCCGGTTTTTGGAAAAAAATTCAACGATCTTTATATGGAAATGAATCCCATGACGAGGAGAACAAGATTTTACCTACCAAAAGTCCAAAAATGGACAAGAAATGGCTTGAAAAATCCTCACAAGGTTCGGCCTAAACTTCGACTCCTCGAACTCGCTTGTTTCGACATCAACTCGACTCCGAACTTAGTCTAGGGACCCTAAGGAGTTGCGTAGAAGCTTCCCCATGTCATAAAACCTTGTAACTCGGCCTGAAACTCGTCAGAGCAAAACCCACCAAGTCAGACCTTCCGAGTTGACAAGTTAAAACTCGATCATTTCACCATCAGTTGGTACGGTTGGGTTCGTGGGTTTGAGAGGAGTACAATGGTGGAGTTTATGAGCTCGATCTAAGATTTTTTATGAGGGTCCTTGTTGTTACAGAGATGAGAGAGTTATAGGATAGAGAGAGAAAGAGAAGAAGATGAGAGAGAGAGAGAGAGAGAGAGAGAGAGAGAGAGAGAGAAAGAGTGTGTGTGTGTGTGTTCTAATCGGGGGAGTGAGAGACAGTGTTTCTGATTGGTTTAGTGAGAGTGAGAGTGAGCGTGAATTTGATTGGTGAGGAGGGACATAGGGAAAAACAAGTGAATGTGAGGGTTTTAGGGGTTGTGATTTGTGAATGTGTGAAGAAAGGGAACACATATCCCATTTTTAAGGAGAAAAAGAGATAAAATTCATACAATTCGAAATCCACTGTAATATAACTTTCTATCTAAAACAGTGTTTCCAACACTGAATAATTTATAAGCACGTGTACAAATCTACCCGCTATTAACACGCTTTAAATAAATGTAACTTTTTCGTTACAAGTCTATTTCGAGCCTAACTCGTGCTCACGCATTCGTAACAACGAGTACCATTTAATTATGCTAACGAGAAAAATAAGTAAATTTCAAATAACCACGTCCACGTCACTTTGCCAACAAGGGCATAAATGTCAATTTACACACTTGGGGAGAAATTACATGGAAAATTAGGGATAGGTCGTCACAGTTGTTTTCAATTCCCTCATTAAAACCCATGTCATTTTTTTTTAATATTTGGTGGTAATTTTAGGTGTTTAATTCTTCATATAATCCATGTGATCCCTAAAAGATGAATACGAACATAGAAGCTTGAATAACGCATCAAAAGCAAGATTAAATAATTATCGATGTCATCAAAATCACTAAAACAATAAAAAATATGAAGTCTTACCTCAAGTGAAGCTTCCGAAACATCGATTTTGTGTTTCATTCGTCAAAAATAATTTTTCTCAATCAACATGTTGTAGTTTCATTGGTTAGGGTTTTGTTCAATAATAGATGGTCGGAGGAGTTTTGATAGTTGAAGAAGATAAATAATACGTTAAAAGTGAATTGTGGTGTATATAGAATTATTTTTTTAAACCTAATAAGGTCAAAATTGCCATTGCATAGTAGGGTAAATAAGTTATTTAATATTAAAATTTAATGTGGGGTGCATTCAACATTTTGTGGGGTGCTAATATAAAAATACCAATATCTGTTGTTTAATTTATGAAAATAATTTACCTACTATGAAAATTAATTATATGAAAACAATATCTATTGTTTAATTTTATACTTGCAATATAATTACATGAAACTAGTTTACCTGCTATGAAAATTAAGTTTTTGAAAGAAATATCTATTGTTTAATTTTATGAAATAATTTATGTGACAACCCGTCCCTAATTTTACGATTTTATAAATTTTAAATAAGTGAATTGATGAAAATGCCCCTAGAGGCGAGGGTGTTGACTTTCACTGACCAGCATATTGGGAGACTTGGAAACATTCTTTTAGTGTATCCTCATAGTGCTCGTCACTACGAACGCGTAGGTGCAAAAGAAATCGAATTTGGAACTACGATTAAAATTTTACGAAACTAGGAACTCGAAGGGTGTTTTAATAATTTTACATTTACAGGATATTTTATTCATGTTTCATCTTGTTGTGGATTGGGATGTGTGCCAAGTGGGGCCCACACTCCATTCCTCTACCCTCTCTCATGTCTCCCTATCTCTTGGGACTCTCTCTCATCTGTTAACTATCTCCCATCTCAGTCTCCACTCTCTCGTTGCCACATCATCCCTTCCCTTTAACCTTTTCAGCTATCTCTTCTCTTGACTTCTTTCTCTCTCTCTTCTCTTTCCCACCATTTTCTATGTACAAAGGTCACAACACCACCACCTCGCCATTTCTTCGGTGAACTAAAAGACCAACCTAGTCAATGAGTTTCAACTCCACCATTGTTCCCTGACCTTCTATCCTTTCCTAAAACCTAGGTACATAGACCATGAAATTAAACCAAAGCACGATGCCGTTCATTGTGCTTCTTACGAGTTCCATGAATCCCAACCAAGGTAAGTGTTAGGACCCCTCTCTCCCTCACATTTTTCATTGTCAGTGAACAATCTCAAGGTTTAGACACTTTTCGATAGGGTTTGGTGAGTGTAGGAACAAAGCAAGAAAATTCCCCCAATTTTCCGACGGCTTTCGAGCCTTTTTCCAGCTAACTCCAGCCACGGACGAGGAAACCAAAGGTATATTCTGATTCCTTGTTCTCCGAGCTTCGATTTGGTATATTGGAAGGCTAGGTTTAGTGATGTGTTTGGCTAGTCGAAACTGGGATTTATCCTGGGCAATGTAATTCCAAATTCCAACGGTTGCAATGGTAACCAGCCGAAGAAGAAAAAGAGGGAAAAAAGAAGGCTTTAAGCTCAAAAATCTGTGACCCAAACCATTGGGCCACTGCTCCAGCCGGCTCAATTTCCAAATGGGCTGAGAATATTCTATGGAATATTCTTGGAATATTCCTTATGTCGATTTTTCGAAATTTTCTCAAAAAGCCTTCTAGGATAATTTCAACGTCTCGAGTCCGTTTTTGACATCCATTTAGTGAAATTTCAAAGTTTTAACGTGGTTGACCATCGGGGCGTCTCAGTTGACTTTTTAGGGTTGACCGTTGACTTATTACAAAATTTGCTCGGGACCTCTCTTAGCGTAATTCTACGTACTAATTCCAAATCCGCACTCCATTTTTCCAAATTTAGTCGTTTTAGTTAAATTTTACTAACGGGCTCCAATATTATGCTTAGGTGTGATTACCATCGGAGACTTCGGCCTTCTTAGCTTAAACGGATGTGACATCGCAAGTAACTATGAGTGAGTCTTTTCTTTTATATAGCATATATATATAATTGTTAGTTTCCATTTATACATTTCATAAAGAGTTTTCTACAATACGCCTAGATTAACGTGACGTTTATAAGATTTAGCACATTGATAGAAATTATGAAGTTATGCTACGTCCTACGGGATGCACAAGTATGAGTATTATTATTGATGCCATAATTATATTTACGGCTATAAATGATATTATGTTGATTAGAACTATCGAATCACTATGGCATGACTATATTTGTGTTACTTGCTCATCTTTGCTGCACCTGTGTTAGTACTCGCCCGGGCCAGGGCCAATCTTTCACGTGTATGTGCACATCGCACCGTACACTCACTTTGGATCCATTGTAGGTGCCAGTCCTATCTTAGATTTCTATATGCAATTAGGACTCATATGTGCTGCGCATAGCGCCATTCTTCACGTGATTGTAGTACTAGAGCCTATATCATTATTACACCCAGTCCTATTCATGTTAGAATACCTCTGCATGAACTCGTGTGTCAACATATGTCGATGAGCACTTAATGTGATATGTTTAGTTTGGCGAGATTGTGATTACTGGGCATTATGTGTTTATTGACGAAATGTCGTGACATATTGCATTATTGAGATATTGCTGGTTACGATAAGTATTTTCATACTATACGTAGTATGTATGTTTTGGAAACTATACTTGTTTTACAGTGAGGGGTTATAACGTTTTCAAAAAGGTTTTTATAAAACTTTATTTTTCAGGCCCACTCACCCTTGTTTTTCGCCCCTCCAGGTTTTAGTAGCTGAGCTTCCGTATTGACAACGACTCTTGGCAAATCTTGGTATTGGAGATTACCTTCAATGATATAATTCTCATCTTACTTTACTGTACTTTACCTATGTTTTGACATCACGTGTGAAATGGGTTCATTACCGCTCACCATCGCACTCTTATAATTAGGCTCTTTTATGTTTAAATTTATTCACATTTTCCTCATCACTATACTTTATGGCTTCGTCACCCTCTGGGTGTCGACCTGCACAACTCAATTCGGAGTCCAAGTGGACATTCTGCGTCAGGATGTGTCAATTTACCTACTGTATACTTACATGAAAAAATTTACCTACTATGAAAATTAATTTTTTGAAAACAATATCTATTGTTTAATTTTATGAAAATAATTTACCTACTGTATAATTACATGAAAATTACTGTGCCTACTTTTTAAATTTGTAACAAAATTAATTTACCTACTTTTTTTTTTCTGGTATTAGTAATTTAGTGTACATAAATGTAGAATATATGTCCGTATGTATTTGATCTAATTAGGTTTTGGATTGGAGGAGTTCACACAAATTAAAAATATATTAAACAAATTAAATGTTTAAAAGAAATGTATAAGAGATTTGGTGGCATGATTTTGTAAATAAACACAAATTCATGGACATCTTTTATCCAACATGACATCATATTTCAAATTTGGATTTTATTTAGAAGTTATAATATATGTGGGTTTTTGTCTAGAGTTTAAAAGTTGCAATGACTTAAATATAAAGAAACCATTTTTAAAATATTGAGTTCTTCAATTTGTTTGGTAACAGTTACCTTAAGTTACCAAAATAATTGTTGTTTATTTTCAAGCAAATTAACAACAATAATTAGATTTGTCTTTCTTCTCAACACGAGGATGGCAATTTTTCCTACGGGTCTGGTTTGTCATAGAGCTTTGCCACTAAATGAATCGTCTATGAAGAATATGTTGGAAAATATTAGTATTTTAGGTATTATACTGTTTGGATTTTCTTATAAGTTTAGTTTGAACCTAGCCTATTAGTATTAGGGTTAGCTTTGTTCTCTATAAATATAATGCTCCGTATTTTCTGTAGAATAAGTTTGTCACGATGTAACATCTAAGGATTTTATAGCCGTTTTGGCATTCTTGTTGTTTAATAATATTATTATTATTTTGTAGTTTTGTTCGCACATTCTGATATTCAACTAAATAAAATGCAAGACGATAATGGGTTTGGGGAACTTTTGGGTATGGTGTTTGGGGCAGGTAATAATGATATTTTAGTCTTCATTACTCAAAGTATTCTATACTTAAGGATTTTTAACCGTTAAATCATTGATCACAGATACAATGTAAAAAGAACAGTTATGAAACAATAACTTGAATGGTTCTAGCCTAGGTGTAACATCCCACATCGCCTAGGGGAGTGATCCTTATATGTATATTCTCATCCCTACCTAGCACGAGGCCTTTTGGGAGCTCACTGGCTTCGGGTTCCGTAGGAACTCCGAAGTTAAGCGAGAAGGAGGCCAGAGCACTCCCAGGATGGGTGACCCATTGGGAAATTGCTCGTGAGTTCCCAAAAACAAAATCGTGAGGGAATGGTAAGCCCAAAGCGGACAATGTCGTGCTACGGTGGTGGAACGGGTCCGAGATGTGGTGGACTCGGGTCGGGATGTGACAAATGGTATCAGAGCCAATCCCTGGCCGGAAGTGTGCCAACGAGGACGTTGGGCCCTTAAGAGGGGTGGATTGTAACATCCCACATCGCCCAGGGGAGTGATTCTTATATGTATATTCTCATCCCTACCTAACACGAGACCTTTTGGGAGCTCACTGGCTTCGGGTTCCGTAGGAACATCGAAGTTAAGCTAGAAGGAGGCCAGAGCACTCCTATGATGGGTGACCCACTGGGAAGTTGCTCGTGAGTTCTCAAAAACAAAACCGTGAGGGAATGGTAAGCCCAAAGCGGACAATGTCGTGCTACGGTGGTGGAACGGGTCCGAGATGTGGTGGACCCGGGTCGGGATGTGACACTAGGCGTAGTGTAACATTGAAAAACATTGGTAAATATATAACGAGAACAATGAACACAAAGATATATTTTACATAGTAAAATCCCATGCACAATGTGGGAAATTCATAGGCACGTAGTTGACAAAAGAATCCACTAAGGAATAAGGGCTTTTACAATACTCAAGAAGACAGCCACTTACTACACTTGAAGTTCTCTCTTGTACTTTTGTTTTTGTAGTACGCAGTCCTAACTTTGCCATCTTTTGGATGAACACCGTTAAACGCATATGATATTCCTCACAAAATCATTACTTATCTATCCTTAATGAATGTTGTATCTCCTAAATATGATTTCTTAGGCGTCAAGTATTTTATTTTTGCACATGTGTACATTTTTTTACTTGTACTTGAAAGCATTGTTCCTTGATTCCCAAGGCCCCGTTGTTTCATGCGCGCGCACTTACACACACACACATATATATATATATATATATTCTCATACTCATTGACAATTATAACTATGTGAAGACGTGTTTCTTTAAGTTAGACCAAGAAAAAATATAATTTATTACTGTTGATGCACAAAACCGGAGGGGTCTTGGAACAACATAAATCCGACCGTGAATCTGCAAGAAACTAAAGAAGACAAGATGTATCGTGGTTCACTCCAATGTTTGGGCTGTGTCCACACTGATATTGTATTTCTCTGTTTGTGAGAGGATTGTGAGGGGGGGAGAGTTGTATGTGAGGATGAGAGCCTCTCTTTGGGGATATGAGACTTGAGGTTTGTGAGGGTGAGGAAGCCCTTTTATAGAATAAGGGCTCCTCACGTATTACATATTTGCCCCTCCATTTATTACATAATTACATTTGAGTCCCCTGAGTATTTATACGAGGTCTAAATACGGAGGCTTTAAGTATGGTACAAACAGTAGTCCTCTAAGTCTTCAGTCAAGAGAGTCTTTTGGCTAAAGACTTGAAATTCAGTCCATGTGTGGGCCGAAGTAACTAGATGTCATCTAGAACTGAATACTCGATATGAGGCAGTGGTCAATGTGAAATGATGCTTAACTAGAAGTAGCACATGTTGCAAGGCTACTCGGCTTGTGGCTTATGTTGTCTTGGTTGGCTCGACTTGTGGCGTTGAAGGTGAATGAGTCCCTTTTATAGAATAAGGGTTCGCTTCTCAATACATAAATGATGGGCTAGAGTTGATGCTTGCGGCAAGGCGGTTGCTCAGCAAGCGGCAATGCTTTCTGATGATGGTGAGGGAGTCCCTTTTATAGAATAAGGGATCGCTTCTCAATACATCAATGATGGGTTAGGAGTGATGCTGGCGGCGAGGCGGATGCTCAACTAGCAGCGATGCTCTCTAATGAAGGTGAGGGAGTCCCTTTTATAAAATAAGGGCTCACTCCTCAATACATAAATGATGGGTTAGGAGTGATGCTCGTGGCGAGGTGGCGAGGCGGCGATGCTCTCTAATGATGGTGAGGGAGTCCCTTTTATAGAATAAGGGCTCGCTCCTCTATACATAAGTGATGGGCTAAGAGTCTATCTCTAATGAAGGTGAGGGAGTCCCTTTTATAAAATAAAGGTTTACTCCTCAATACATAAATAATGGGCTAAGTCCCCCAAGTATTTTTTATGAGGCCCAGTTGTGGAAGCCCAATATATGGTACATAGTGTAGTCCCCCAAGTCTTCAGTCAATAGAGCATGTTGGCTGGAGACTTCAAATTGAATCCATGTATGGGCCGAAGTGGCGGTTGTTCGGAGGCGGTATTTGTATACCCTGCACTGAAGCTTTGTAGGTGAAGCGTTGCAAGTGAAGCTTTGAAGCTGAAGCTCTGTAAATGAAGCTGTCGAAGCTGATTGACATGAGTGATGCTCATGAATGTTTATGTATGATTAAGTGATGCTCATGTATAATTTTGGAGTACTAGACGTACTTTTGATCACCTAGTGGGTGATAATAGCGACAGGCTGCCAAATAATTTTGGAGTATTGGGCGTACTTTTGATCACCTGGTTGGTGATAATAGCGGCAGGCTGCCAAATAATTTTGGAGTACTTCGTGTACTTTTGATCACCTGGTTTGTGATAATAGCGGCAGGCTGCCGAATAATTTTTTTGTAGTACTGGACGTACTTTTGATCACCTGGTTGGTGATAATAGAAGGCCTAGCTCTTTTGGGCATATGGGTATTTGCCCTCCACATAACGTTCCAGCCCATTACTTTGGGCTTGCCATTTTTTTTTATTACCCTCTGATGGGGTTATACAAATGTCTCCAAAAGATAAGAAAAGTAAATTACATCATTCAAAACAAAGGTTTTGACATAAAAGCTTCGACAGTTACAGATCATTGGTGCGTACTGCGCTTACTGCGTACTGGGTTGTTGCAAATCTTTTTCCATGTGTGTATTGCGCCTACTGAGCGTTTACCTTTTCCTTTCTCTTTATTTTTCTTTCTTTTGGCAGATGACGAACAAGGGAATAATGCCATTTCCTTGTTTTTTTACTTTTGCTTTTGCTTTTGCTTTTGTTTTCTGCTTTGCTTTTACTTTCGACCTGGTTGCTGCTGGGACCTTTTGTTTTCTGCTTTGCTTTTGCTTTCCTCCATCTTGAGATGATAGGCCACGAAGGTCGGTAGCTTTCATCATCAGTATTTTGGTCATGGAGAAGATATAATAATAAAAGTATTTGGTGGTCGGTTAAAAAGAGTCCTTCCCAGTAGACGATAACAAGAAACGAAATCCCACCAGAGACTGTCCGTAACTTGAATAATCATACCCCACGAAGTTGACTCAGAAGTGAAGACTTAGCTCACTGGACAACTCGTACATCTGACCCAGATCAGCTGTGTTCCCATGCGAGTGCAGAACAATGAGCTTCATTTCCGGTCTCCGGCACCGAGGAAGTCCACAAGGCAGTTCTTCGCAGAGCTGCTTCAATGGTTGCCGCAGACGATCATGGTCAGGAAAATCAGCGAACTTGTAAAAGGAGACCACCAATAGAATCTGCGAATCCAAGTTATCCGACTCAGGCAAATAAACATCGACAAGGAAAGTAATTATTATGATACCATTCATCCGCCACAATTTAACTTGGCGATCATCTGCTCCTGAGACAATCAGAGGCAGGTTGGGGTGGAATGAAGCCCAATTGACACCACGATCATGCCCTTCCAAGACATACTTAACAACAGCATCAACACCACTAAAAAGATCTGTGTTCATCTGATATAGTCGTAGAATGTCATCTGAGGGAAATACGGTTTTCTTTTTCAGGGAACGAATATCCCAAATACGAACAGTCTGATCTAGAGAGGCAGATACAACAAGGTCCTCTTTAGGATGGAATGAGGCACACATGACATAATGATTGTGCCCTGTCAACACTGAAATACAAGTACGTGACTGCCAGTTCCATAAACGAATAGTTTGGTCATCGCTTGTGAAGCTGCTCCAAACCCTTCGTGTTGGAGAGGAGGATAGGGGACTCGAGAAACAATGTCTGACTGAGGCCAAGAGGGATAATGAGGAAGGGGGACAGCAAGAAAGATGCAACCCCAATCATTTCCCGTCAGCAGCACAGGAAGATTCTACTTTCGACACCTCAGAAATGCGACGGTTTAACTCTTTTGCAGATATCTCAAGGTTGCTTTCAAGTGCTCTCATGGAGACCGATGTTTCTATAACATTGGCACCCAAAATGCTCAGTGCCTTGTTGTTCACTTTGGAGAAGGAGGCATGGGTCATGGAACGGCGCAGGAGACAAAAATTTTTTTTGAACTTATACCTAATTTGCACCTGAAGGGTTTCCAGGGCTATTTCGAACGGCGATGATCGTATGGAGATCTGATCGTGCTGCTCATCATTCGCTAAACCCTGAATATGAGGAAGGATTACGAGGATGAAAACGGCAGCGAGGGCGAAACAACGACGAGGCATTTTTCACTTTCTATTGTTTTTGCTTGGTGTGTGAAGAGTGAAAACCCAGCAACAGAGGGCTTTTAGCAGCGGCGGTTCTGACTCAATCTTGGGTAACCTTAACGACAGTCCGACGGCGTCATTTTGGAGTGACTGATGGTTGGTCGATTTGGACTCCTTTACCAAAACCTGGTGTAGTTGTTGTGGTAGCGGTGGAATCCACGCTGGCAATTGGTTCTGGGTCTCGAAGAATATGACTCGGCTGAGATCTGACAGTGGAGAACAGGGATTGCTGAGTCAACTCGAGCAGTGGGTCGAAATGGATCAGCGTCGTAGAGATCGAAATCATAATTGCTCTCCTGCCATGTATCGCAAGCAGAAGGCAAGTTGGAACTATCCATTGAATCCCTACCGCCTATTATGCTATCCATCCACTCGTCCGAGTCGAATTAGAGACTGGGTGAGAGAGGAGGTGGCTCCGTGGGTTTTCTGGGAAAGCTTTAGGTTCTTGGGTTTTTGCAGATTCATGGTGGTGAGATGAAAAAATGAAAGAGAAACCGACATGATTTTTTGTGTCGTTTCCCACAAACGGTGCCAAATGTTGATGCACAAAATCGAAGGGGTCTTGGAACAACGTAAATCCGACCGTGAATCTGCAAGAAAGTAAAGAACACAAGATGTATCGTGGTTCACCCCAATGTTTGGGCTACGTCCACACTGATATTGTATTTCTCTGTTTGTGAGAGGATTGTGAGGGAGAGAGAGCTTGTATGTGAGGATGAGAGACTCTCTTTGGGGATATGAGACTTGAGGTTTATGAGGGTGAGGAGGCCCTTTTATAGAATAAGGGCTCCTTACTTATTACATATTTGCACCTCCATTTATGACATAATTACTTTTGAGTCCCCCGAGTATTTATACGAGGTCTAAATATGGAGGTCCTAAGTATGGTACAAACAATTACAATATGGAATTTATTCCAATACATAACTGGTCCCATGTTGAGACCAAATTTTTTTATAACTTTGAGTAGGCTGTATTCTATTGTAGAGTATTACTTTAGAGAGGTTTTACTATATATGCATGTACATATGGGAGAGTGAGAAAGAGTGAGAATAGGACTAGTTTATCTTTATGTAACTTGCAGCATCTCTCTCTCGTATCTTGCTTTGGCCACAAGAACCAGCTCTGAAGCATGCAAAGCCCTTTTAACCAACAGAAATATAGAAAAATTGTCTTAGAGCATAACAAGCATGGATGTAAACATAGTTTTATTCGAATAAAACAATACAAAAATGTATGACGAACGACCAGAAGGTCCTCAATTCTGTGACAAAAACAATTCGCATTTTCTTTTGCCTAAAGCACTGCAACACCAGATATGCATTCTTGAAGTTGGCGAATTCCGTTCTCTTGGTCATTTTGTGACTAAAGATGAGTGACTATATTCCATGGTCATTAATTATAATTATATCATTAACACTCAGTAAAGTGTCTTGCTACAATGTACGTACTATTGAGTGGAACAAGTTTTATGTAAGATTCAATCATTACAATTCATTTGATCTCTCTATGTAAGACCTAACCGTTAATTTTCTAGACAACTCAGCACTACATATCATGAAAAAAAAAGTTGTAAAATAATATATGTTTTAACTTCATAATTGAGATTATAAGTGGAATCTTGTCCTCATATATATATTTTGGACACACCTGTTGTATTGATGAAATTAAGAGACTAATTAATGTGATGTTTGCCTTGTAATCTGAGTGCATATGACCTGGCTTCGACCAAGTTAAGATTTTATATTGAGAGGAAGATAGACAGAGATAGAGAGACATGGGAACATGACCTTTACAAGATAATTTAGAAGCATTTAATTAATGATTTTGGACCATTATGAGATTTTCGAACTTATATACCGTCTCATTGCACTATTAAGTAATCATATAAACTAATGCTTAACTTGGTGTCAAATTAATATTATAATAAGTAATGTTTTCCTACTTCAACTTAACCTTAGTGCTACCCATGTCTCTCAACTCTCAAGACTCAACTTTATACAATATTGAATGAATCTATGAGTCTATGACATTATTGCATGCACCCAAAATAGGCTTACAATACTTTATCAACATGCTCCCACCGCTGCGCAAATAAACTTAAGGTTTTTTGATGAGTTTTTCTGCATCAAACATTCAAAGGCTTTTATCTTTTCCATCCAATCCAAGATATTCTAGAAACACGATATCAAATATTCAAAGGCTTTTATCTTTTCCATCTAATCCAAGTTCTTCTAGAAACACGAAATCGATATTTTATAAGCCATAATTGCATGAAAACATTCACCATAATGCATGAACCCTCAAATTTACCAATGCTTTATATATTGTCTTATACTGCTCAATGAGGCCTTTTAGGGAAGGAATTCCTATTTTTTATAAGAATGGGGATTCCTATTTTTTATAAGAATGGGGATTAGTAGTGGGGCCCACACCACATCGAACTTTAACAATTTGAACCGTCTATTTTCAAATTGGACCTCATAGATTATCCTTGCAAAATATTAGCCAAATCGGAAATTATTAAGACATCTAATTGAGTTCAAAGAACTTGACGAACACTTTGTTCTATAAGAAACAATGAAATCTCATCATGATAATTAAATAGGCAAATGATTTAGGATTAAATTGAATTTTTGCAAGGATGATCTATGAATCGAGACTACAAAATAAATGGTTTAGATCATTGAAGTTCAACGTGAAGTGGGCCCTACAATTAATCTCCATTTTTAACCAAAAATAGAGATCCCTTTGGGTAAAGGGCATGTGCTACTCAATATATATTTTGTTCATGCATGCGCATAATTTTATTATGTTGATTTCACTATGTAATATTATATTTTACTATATTATTCGATATTGCTATTATGAAATGTGTTAGTACAATGGAAAAACAAGAAAATAGTAAATTTAGTTTCATTTTCAAAACCCTAATCATTGAGCTAAGCCAAGCTGATGTGCACTTCGCACGACCTAAAGCCGAGCTGAGTCGAGCTGCGCTGCGCCTACCAAATGCACTTGAAGCCGCCCCAAAACAACACCATTTTGGTGTCTTGGTCTTGCAGTCCAAGCCTTTTAGGCCTGCTGTGCATGGAGCCCAAGCCAAATGTTTATGGGCTTCTTCTTTAGGCCAAGTTGTTGGGGTATTTTCTTGGCCCAACCCCTGTGTAGGGCCTTTTCCCTGCAAAGTTGCAGCCTCGTGTTGCTAGGTTGCCACCTGCTCTCAGTCCAAGCCTCTTATAAGTTTCTTTTGCTTCCAGCCCGCGCCTAATTTTTGCTAGGGTGTGTTGTTCACAACCCACACCAATTTTTGGGCTTTCCCACTTGTTTAGCCCGCAACCATACAATCATATTAAAGGCCGAATCATTATTTTTCTTGCTTCCATTGTCGACTCCTATTTGGGCCCGTTATTGAATTAATTTAGTGACCTACAGTCCTTCAATACGGAAAAAAAAAAATTGGCCCATAGTGCACTTTTATAAATTAACGAATCAATATTTTATTATTTTTCCTTAAACTGTTAACAGCCTTTCATAGTCCCGAAACTACTCACATTCAGTCCCCGTAGCAACCCGAATTCACTACACTAGTTGTATATTGTATCTTGTATTCTTGCAGGTACCTTTTTTATAAACATGAAGTTCATCTAAAATCAAACCGGTAGTTTTGAATTTAGTGCCTTTGAAACCCGAAGTTTTCATACAAAACATACACCCATGAAACCTAAAGCTTTTCATGAAAGTTAAACAAAAACATGTCTGTAGAACCAGAAGATTCTACTTTATGTTTATAGATATTTACTTTTTCATAAGACTAACCACAATCTTGTTCTCTTCATTGTAGCGCCATGTCAAACTTGAGCAAACTCGACTCTACCGCTTTGGAAGTTTCTGGTCGAAACTACCTGAAATGAGTTCAAGATGTGAAGCTCCATCTCACGGTCAAAAGTTTCAAAGCCACCATTGAAGAGGTTATGGACATACCGGTTGGTGAAGGTGACAAAGCAACTGATATGATCTTCACCCAAACACATATGCATGATTCACTACAAACCAAATATGTCGTTAAAGAGGATTCACGCACTCTCTAGCTCACTCTGGCAGAGCGTTTCAATCACAATAAAGATGTTTTCTTACCTGAAGAAAGACATAATTGACATTATTTATGTTTCCAAGACTTCAAGTCTGTGCATGAGTACAACTTCGAAGTATGTTAAATCTGATCACTTTTCAAGTTCTGTAATGGAGACTTAACTGAACAGGATATCTTGGAGAAGACCTATTCAACTTTCCATGCCTTCAATATTGTCATGCAGCAACAATATGAGGCACATAAATTCACTAAGTTTTCGAATTTGATCTGTCTTACTACTTGCTAAAAAGAAAAAATAGCTTTTGATGTGGAATCATCAAGTTAGACCTACTGGCTCGGACACTACGCCTAAAGCGCAGGCCACCACTTCTCAAGGTCACAAAGGACTTAAGAGGCTTCATGGTCGTGGCAAAGGGTCGAATCCCTAGGTTCCAAGGGAGGAATTTGACCCCAAAGCACAATTCACTAGGCTCCAAGGCTTCCAACTTCAATAATAAAGGCAAAACTCAAACCAATCAAGTTTCTACTGATCTTGATATGTGTTATCGTTGTGGTTCAAAAGAACATTGGTCATGCGTTTGCTGAGCTTCTCCTCAAGCTATTGCTGAATATCATTCACATTGTCAGAAGATTGAGACAAACTTTGTACATGTGGTCAATCATGAGATACTGCCATGGAGATTTTAGACTTTCATGAGGCATCCGCTTCTATGAAAGATTAGATTAAGCTTTTTTAGACATGTTGTTCAAGTTCCCCTTAGTGGTTGAATCCCCTATTTTCTCTTGATTTAATTTTTTCGAACAATTTCCTATGTATTTGGATTATTTATTTGGTGTTTTATTTTAAATTTTTAGACAATTACTTTATGGATATTATTTCTTAAATATTTAATTGAATGAATAGAATTCAAATTTTCCTTATACATGTGACCAATTCAATTAATTTGTTTCTAGGTATGTCTTATGGGGATATTAGTTGTTAGACAAATAGTGCAATCACGCACACCATCTAGCGTGAACACCACTATTTTACTAACTTCGTAGCTAAAAATTCACCGTTAACAACCATTTGAGGCCTATCCAACCTAATGAGAGGTATGGCACTGCCATTATAATGTTGTTCATGGTACTGAATTAACCATTAAAGAGGTCTTTTACTCATCCTATTCAGGAAGAACGTTGTTGAGCTTTAAGGATATTCGAGAGAATAACTATCATGTTGACACCACTGAAGAGATTGGTTTGGAATATCTTTGTATCACTTCATATGAATATGTCCATAAATGTATTCATTAGAAAATGGAATGCCTCCCGAATGGATTGTTTACTACAACCATATAAGCCATGGAGGCCCACCATGTGGCCTGCTAGGAGTTCGAGTTCCAGAGCAATTGATTACTTTGGAACAATTGTTAACTCAACCCTCAAATACAAAGATTACCCATGACCCCCGAAGTTTCTTAAAAGGATTTAATGGGATACTTGTGGACCTATTTAACCACCATTCTGACTATTTAAATAATTTATGGTTTGGTTGATGCATCGACACGTTTGTCAAATGTTTTCCTACTGTTCACATGCAATGTTGTATTTGCAAAACTCCTATCATAAATTATTAAGTTTAGAGCTCACCACCTTGATTATCCGACTAGGTCGATTCGGTTGGATAATGCTAGAGAGTTTACGTCGCAGACTTTCAACAATTATTACAAGTTAGTTGGGATTGAAGTTGAACATCATGTTCCCTATGTTCACACGCAAAATGGCCTAGCAGAAGCATTCATTAAGCATCTTTAATTGATCCTTCAGACCTTGGTCATGCGCACCAAGTTTCCAATCTCTACTTAGGGCCATGCAATTGTACATGCAACTTGGTCTGCTTGAAGTCCACCACCACCCAATCTTTTTCATCATTAAAATTGGTTACTGGTACAAGCCTAACTTCTTGCAATTACGCATGTTTAGGTGGCGCAATTTATGTGCGTATAGCACCGCCACTACGTACCAAAATGAATCCTCAAAGAAGAATGGGAATCTAATGTCGTTTAAGATTCACCATCAATTATTCGTTATTTAGAGCTCTTGACATGCGATCTCTTTAACACACGTTTTGTGGATTTTCACTTTGATGAGACAATCTTCATGTCGTTAGAGGGGTGATAAGAACATTAACATTCTTGAAGAATGCCACGAATTGTTGGATTAGTCCCCCTATGTCTCATTTAGATCTCGCACTACACAATCTAAAACTGAAGTGCAACGTATTTTAGATCTACAAAGTGTTGCTCAAAGCATGGCGGTTGCTTTTACTAAACTAGCGAAAGCGACGAGATCACATATACCTACTACAAATGTGCTTGCTAGGATAAATGTACCTAACATATGTTGAAACATCGCCCCCGAAGGACGAGCTACTTCTGAAGGATGTTTGGCCGCACATGATGTTCGGCCCGGTACATTGGCAGCTAGCCAATCATCTACTCATATCATGAAGCGTGGCAGACCTGTTGGTCTAAATGATTCACAATCCCATAAGAGGAAGCCCACGAAACAAGCTAGTGAAACTAGTTTGAATCCGACCATCGCGTACTCAACAATTCCAATGCATGATGTTATTCTAGATTACGGAAGCATCCTTGATGTGATGAATCTGCTCCCAAGAATTGTGATATTTTCGTCTACTATACTAGTTTGGATGAGGTTTGGAATCAAAATGAGATTATAGTAAGCGATGCATTTGCATACATAGTAGCTACTGATATCATGATGAGAGATGATATTGAACCCGAGTTTCATTGATGAATGTGGATGTAGAACTGATTGGTCAAGCTGGAAACAAGAAATTCGGGTCAAACTTGATTCACTTGCAAAACGTATATTGTTTGGACTCGTAGTTCTTACACCTTTACATGTGAAGCCTATTAGCTACAAGTGAGTTTTCATTGGGAAATGTAATAAGAAGAATGAAATAATGTGATATAAGGCACGCCTTATGGCGTTAGGCTTCTCTCAACGTTCTAGGATTGATTACGACGACATTCCTACGTAATGAATGTTACAACGTTCCGCTAGCTCATCAGTTTAGTAGTTTTTGAAAAACTGAATATGCAGCTTATGGATGTGGTAACAGCATATCTCTATGGGGATCTTGATACAAAAATCTATATGAAAGTTCCTAAAGGACTTACATTGATTGGATCATACAGTGTTAAACCACAAAACTCCCTCTTGATTAGATTGAGGCATTCACTTTACAGATTGAAACAATCCAGGCATATATGGTATAACCGTCTGAGTGAGTATTTGATTAGTAAGGGATATGTGAATAATGAATTATGCCCATGCATGTTTATTAAGAAGTCACATTCCCGATTTGTGAAATTGTCATGGCTGGAGCTTGAGCGTTGTTCGGATGGTAGTCTGGTTCATCAATCGAACTACACCTAAAAGGTGTTTAGGATAAAGCGAAACCTTTAAGACTCCTATGGTCGTTTGTACGCTAGATGCAAAACGAGATCATTTGTCTTAAAGATGATGATAAATACATTTTGTAGCCTGAAGTTCCATACCTGAGTGCAATTGGTGCTTTATTGTACTTAGCTCAGTGCACTAGACTGGGCATCTCCTTCGATGTTAATCTTTTGGTAAGAGTGCCTACACGTAGACACTGGATTGTTGTTAAAGACATCTTTGTTACCTCAAAGGTACTACGGATTTGGACTTATTCTATCCCTATGCGTCCTCGATTGGAGTTGTTGCCCCCTTTGGTTCTTGAGTTGATTCTCGCCTTGTTGGTTATGTTGATTCAAGTTGTTTATTTAACCCACACAAGGCATGTTCTCAAACGGTTTATGTCATTACCGTTGGAGGCACCTTAATATCTTAAAGGTTAACCAAGTAGACCTTAGTTGCAACTTCTTTGAACCATGCTAAATTCTTGCCCTACACAAAGCTACTCATGAATGCTTCTGCACAAGAGCTATTATTAAGTATATTCAAAGTACTAGCAAACTTTCTTCCGTCATTGACATCTCTATAACGATTTATGAAAAGAACGCCGAATGTATCGACCAGATCAAGAACAGATACATCAAAGGAAACAACATATTGCACCCAAATTCTTCTTTTCACATCAACAACAAAAGCATTAGATGATTGAAGTCAAGCAAATCTGTTTACAAGACAATCTTGCCGGCCTTCTCACGAAATCATTGCCAAAGTCTGTCTTCTAGAAGCATGCCAAAGGAATTGGTATGTGTAAATTATCTTATTTGGTTCTTATTTGGAAGTTTTGTCAAACTGAAAGGGAGTACCTAGTAGTAAGCTCACTTGACCTTGTATTCTTTTTCCTACGATAGGAGCTTTTTTCTCTTTGATATTTCGTACCTAACGAGATTTTGATGAGGCACCTATCTCTGTGATAGTCATACCCTTGTGTGCGTTTTACTAGCGTCCTGAAGGCGTTTAGTTTTTTACTTAATGCATCTTGTCACTTTTCTTCTTAGATTATGGGTTTTATCCTAGCCTAGGTTTTACCATAGCAAGGTTCGTTTGTTTTGAGATTAGCATTCACTCATTGTGCCGACAACTTCATCAACCACTTCTTCATCGCTGAAGATTTGATGCGACATTTGTTTGAATTTACACACTCAAGGGAGTGGGTTGCAATCCTAAATTAGTTAGGAATGTGATTGTATAAATCCTAGTAGATTATTGTAATTGTATTCCTTGGGGAGTAAGATTCTCTCTCCCTAAGCAGTAAGCACTATAAATAACGCACGAGAGGGTGAGAAATCACACCACAAAATCACCAAATTCTCTCTTCCTTCTCTCTATTGCTGCCGCACCCTGTCTCTATAATTCCTCAGTAAAATAGGCCTACAACACAAACAAGTTTTTAAATTACAAAAAGTGAACAAAAACTAAAAATAAAATGGTTATCAAATGGCCTATAAGTTGTAGTTTGAGAATGGAGATTTTCTTTAATTTTGTTGTCAAAGTGAAACTTCACTCAAACTAAAAGAGCCATAACTATAATTTGGACGGTTAAAAAAGCAAGCTATTATTAGCACTCCAATAAAGTCATTATGCACTACTTCCTATCGAGAAGTTAATGAAACGATAGAGTGTTGGACAAGAGTGATATTTTCTTTCATTACCTATGGAGGGCGAGCTTGGTTGGCAGCAGAATGAGAGAATATTGCTATCTCAGCTAAAATGTGAACAATATATATTCCAGCAAAGAATGATGATGCCAGATTGACTTGGGATGGGATTTTGAATCACAAAATCAAAACCCTAACTTACAATAATTAAAAACAGGGAAAAGCAAAGCAACCCCGCTGGGCTGGATGGATGGATCACAGTGACAAGGACCCTTGTCAGCAGCTCTGTCAGCTTGTGAAGACAATTAACCACAAAGAAAAAGAAGCACGACAACGACCAATATGGCACGAGTACAACACTATTAGTAGCACAGGTACATGGATATAGTAACATTTGTGCCTATGAAGGAAAGTAGTAAGTTTTGTCCACATAGATGTACCCTTGTCATGTAAATTGTTTACGACACTCTTGCAACCAATATCACCAGCGCGGTGGATGATTACCATATGTGCAAATGGTAAACCACCATTAGTGTCTTATTTTGTTGCTGAAAGCCAAAAGGCAAGCAACAAACTTGTAAGTTTTACAAATGCAACTGATTTAAAATAGAAAACTTGTTAAATAAACTTTATATCACACTTTGGCCAACTTTAATTTATTCGAAACAAAATCTGTCCGATACAACATTATACAAGAATTATGCACATCCCTGATCCCACCAGGCCAATTTTTTATGGGAGACAATGTCAGGCTCTCAGGCTCTTAAGCTAAAAGATTGTTACAAATTGCACTATGTTAGGACTACAACAAGCAAGCTGCCTTATACAGTCCTTGACCCGAAAAATGACGACACGCCTTCAATATAACCACATTTAGGAACGTAATTTTGGGACACAGCGAACCTAACCTAACACTAACAGAGGTACAAATCTAACTCTTAATAAAATTTGGATGAATAAGCCCCCGTGTTCAGCTTCTACACATCCATTCTAAACAGTCCTGTGAGATGGAAGTTCAGATCATATTGTTTCTTGAAGAACCGGGGTGTAGTCTGTATTCCCACGATCAATCCTAATTCTCTTCAAGAATCAGAAGGTTGACCTGTAAAATGATGTGCGCTGGATCTCCCTCCCCTTGAAAAATGCAACATAATATGTTTATAAGAAAGAGCAAACAATAAGTGTACTTGTAGTTGCAAATAGCAATCACATAAGGTATTCTTGTACGTTAACAGACATTAACAGACTGACTACAAAGAATTTCTAACAATTAACGGGTTGCCGTACTCACCCATTTGGTTTGTCTAAGACCCATCTATATCATATGGATCATATCTTTTTCCTGTTAGTGATGTGGTAAGATTGGTTAACAACATAAGAGACAAATGTCGGTGGGTTTGATCAAGTAATCATCCCAGACAAGGTTTGACAATATAAGTCATTCAACACGTTGCCAAACTTTTCCATCCATTACAAACACGAAGACATAAAACAATGAGCATAAGAAAAGTAATAATATGATATCACTTATCAATAAACTTATCTACATGAGCAGAAACCGCATTTTGGAGCATCCCTTTATGGAAGCTTGGGCTCTATTTGCATTTGAAACCTTGTTTCTCTATCTCAAGGATGAAGAACCAAAAAGAGAGATTACATTAATAGAACACGTTTCACTCACCAATTGTTTAAGCAGTTCCTGTTATCAACCTCTCCCGCTCATCAAACTTTTTCACCTTTATGAGGCCAATGAGAACCTGAAGACTGAAAAATGCGCAAAAGACATATGCTGCAATGGCAGGAACCTGAAAATAAATAAGTACCATCAGAATTGAGCTCTGAATAAAATCAGACAACAGGGAGTCCACACAACGCCATAGATACCAAAAGTAAACTTGATAGCTTACTCGAATGGAATTAATATACAAGATTGTTGCGAGATTTATTAGGCTTCCAGCAGCAACTGCCTGCAAGTTAGTCAAAGTAAAGATCAATCCAAGTAGACATCATGCCATTATAAGATTTAGCAGACAAGAGAGACGTTCCACTAGTTAAGCTGTAAATAATACATCAGTACAATATGATATTTTTCATATAAGCTTTAGCAGACAAGAGAGATACGGAACTGTGCACGTGCACCTAGTAAGATGACTCAGAAAAGTAATCGAAACCTCTTTTCTCTTTTTTCCCAAACTGTCAATGTGGGTCTTCTGCTTTTTTATTTTTTTGTTCTGTAAGAACTTTTTTGAAGCGGGAGCCTTGTGCACTGGGTACGACCTTTTTTTAAGAACTTTTTTGAATGCCATTCAATAATGTTACAGTGAAAACTGGTTCATTTGATATCCAGATATGTTACCCCCACTGTTGACGAGGAAGAGATAATGTCAGTGTCATACACGTATGAGAAAATGTGTATAAATCATTAAAATAAACTCCTTCCATGGTTGCGGACGTGAGTAGGATAGAGCCAAAGCTCAGTAAGGCTTTAACAAAGTATATTTTGTATATATCTAATAGAACCTAATAAAGAAAAGAAAATTCAAATCAGAGTTCTCTTGTCAGGATATGATACATCAAAACAAATTCCAACATAGATGTATGATGTATATGCCACTAGATCATGAGTAAGCTCAACTCACATTTCCTACAGTCTTTTGGACAGTTGCAACCCGCTGGAATGCCCTCTCAGATTCCAAAGTCCGAACTCTAAGCTTCAGATCACCTTGCTCCTATAAATATACAAGGGACATCCACAACTGAGAAAATCATAACAAGATATTCAAAGTATTCATATTTAGCACACAAATAAAAAAATCAGTTGGTACCAATCTTTGGATAATTTCAGCAAGCTTTTCAACTCTGTCAGCCTGTCTAAATAAGTTATAGAATGCACGCGACTGCCTGTCCCACCTATTTCTTAGGTCCTGGAACATTTATAAGTTTAGTGTAAGAATAGCGTTTGTATTAGAAAGATTGTACAATATGACATTTAATATAGATGGTCAAGAGTTTGCCTTTATAATGACTTCAACTCCAGCTTCACGAAATTTTAGCAATTCCAGTGCATAGCCACAAGGCAGCGCGTACCAGCCTTGTCAGAACTAAAGGGAAGGAACAGTTACCAAATCTTTGCAGGTATCCTTTTAGGAAGATATAAACATATAAATATGGGGCACGTTTTTGCACAACTTTGACACATTTTTGTGGGGCCACTTCTAATGTATTTTAGCAATCCGAATTATCTATCTTTTAGGTTCTCCGTCAAATATCATGTCTACTAAAAGATAGACGGTTCGGATTGTTAAATACATTACGGAGTAGGCCCCACAAAAATGTGTGTAAAAAATTGTGTAAAAAAAGTGGTGCCACAGATCCGCCCCCTATAAATATATATCTCTGTGTGCAAGACTGTAAGTACATATAAACACATTACATAAACAAAGTAAAATGAAAACATATTTCCAACAAAAATATGTCCACCGTGTTTCTATTACGGTACCTGAAAATGCTCTGACAACAAATGTGAATGTCGCAGGAAATCTGAAGGGTTGGTCTGCTGCAATGGCTAATAAATCTTCCCCTGTTAAAAGAATGCAAAGTACTCAGTATCAAACATCAATGCTTAGTGGAAGAATGCAAGCCACTATTCACAACGAACAAATCCTGGAAATCCAGCTACTGGACAGAAACTTGGTACCCTTAATTACAGTTGGAGCCCAGACTCAAATTTTACATCATTTAAATTGGAAAATTTAGCATAATCAAACTTGGTGCATAAGCATGTTTAATTTAAAAGACCCCTAATTAGACATCAAATTTAAGTAGCTCAGGTGGCTGAGCTTAAACCAAAGACCCAAAAGAATAATTCCAAGTTTCATATCAGTAAGGTAGCCACAAGGAAAACCCCAAAATATTATTTAGACTATAGAATACATGATAATAAGGAACATGTTTAACCAGATTAGAAAATATTTGACATATGATTACTGGACCTGGTGTTCATTGATTACTTGTTCAACTGTAAACCAAATTCAAGTACGAGAGTAATGCTACCTACTAACTTATACATCTCTGTGGACTGCGAAGTCTTTTAATTTTCAGTTAATCCTGTCTAAACTTGGCATGGCATAAACTGGCTCCAGTATGAATGTAGCAATGAAAAAGCTCACTGGTTCTTATTCACTAAATTAAACAAGAAGCTAGAGGCTGTAAAGGAGTACAATTCATTTCCATTCTATCCCACAAAACATGGCTTTAAATTTACTAATTTAGTATCAAATTTTCACAGGACTTGACTTAAATTCTAATACCTGACATAGGTCTGGCTAACTAAGAAAGCTCAGCCTCCAACTCTTCCATTAAATATTGAGTTGTTAAGACCAAAACTATGTAGGGTATAGAACCCTAACATAGACACAAGATTTAAACAAGGTAAATTACCAATTGCAGCAAGCCTTTCTTTCCTTTTCATTATCTTTTCCTCCTTGCTCAATGGCTTTTTAAACCCAAGCTCTGCTGTTGCCAATTCTTTCTCCTTTCTCTGTGCAGCAAGTCGCTCTTCAAAACTGCAAAATTTGAGCATTAGAAAAGAACTCAAGATATAGAGTTTAAATTACGGAATTACTAATCAAAGTAAACACAGTATGCTTAGGTTAAGACCTTGCTTGCAAAAACAAGGAGAGCAGGCTGTCAGTCAATGTAAATTATACCCCAGCTCGTAAAACAATTGACAACTATACAAATAACTGCATTCAAACCATTATAAATACTTCCTTACATTCGAACTGGTATAAATAACTCCATTTGTAACCATAGCTGATATAGTGCCTTATCTAGCAAGTTACATATAGCAGACATGTGGATATAATTCTAATTTGCTACGGAGGCATTATACCCCAAGTAGCTCTGAAATTCCTCAATAACAGTGAATTTAAATTTTGTACAGAAAAAGAAAGAACAACTCAACAAATTAATTAAGGAATGAACAATGGAATCATGCTAATTCTTCTCTATCAGAAGCACCTGTTAAGAAAAAATAGTGCTGTTCGTCTGACAGCTGTCATATCTCCAGTAGGCACAAGAACACCCATCTGAACCATTGCCTGAAGGACCTGCACCAGTTAAAATAGTTTCCGTCACTTGAAGATCATAACCAGACATTCGAACCATAGTATAATTAATGTAAGCCAACTGTAATTCTGATTGCCTGACCACCAAGGTATAATGAACCGTACTTAGTAAACCAAAATGCGGGGAAAAGATGAAAAAACCTTATCTGGATCCTTCTCATAAACTCCGTAAAAGGTTTCCAGCAAACCTTCTCTAATGTTTGGGCTGATACTGTAAAAGATAAATATTGAGATACATATTAAAATAAATTAAAACTTGGAGAATGGTGGTTGGTAGATTGTAGATTAGCAAACACAATCAAGGATTTACCTTCCCATCATTCCAAAATCATAAAAAATCAACCTTCCACCATTGACATCATCCACAGCAATATTGCCAGGATGCTGCATTAAGAGTAAAAGAAAATTGTGGTTACACATTGGCAGGGGATATTAAATGACAGGAATCCCGAAATGTGTAATCAAGAAACATGAAGACTACAGCTTTCTTATGTGCAAGTGCAACAGATAATCTGATCCCTAAAACTTTGAAAGGGTAGAGCACATAAATCAGTAGAAGTCCCAATCTGACAGCCATGAGCGATTGCTTATGCATCTGAGCAGGACAATTTTCTTTCTGCAATTATGCAAATTTCTTGCCATCTGAAGCAATAGTTTCAAAAATTGCCTCTTAAACTACAGAATTTCAGACATGACGTATAAGAGAACTAAAAAACAAGAGGCCATATTGTTAAATTTGATGACCATGAATGAGGAGTAGGTATTTTCTCATACCACACCCATACTTCTGAGGTTTTCCCAGTTTTCTATGTTTTGACATCCAAATCATGCTTTAGAACCAAAATTGAATTAAACAACAAAAACTCACAGGATCAGCATGAAAAAACCCATGAGACAGAATTTGTTCCAAGTACGATTCAACAGCATATCGACCCAGCCTGAGGAAATTCAAATTGATATTAGAAGCAACAGGAGAGATAAGAAGAGGTCACAAGTTAACAAGATTTTACCCAGAATATAAGAGACAGGAAACTGTACTGACCTTTGCCGATCAAGGCCCAATTGATCTATAGCTTGTATCTTGTTTATCTTGATCCCCGGGACATACTCCATTGTCAGAACCTGATAATTATATTATCGGTAGTTGGATTTAATAAGCATAATAACATCTAGAGGATCAAAAATCTTTAGCGGTGAAAGCTTAAAACCTGTGGTGTAGTGTATTCCCATATTATTGTTGGGACTTTGACATAATCCATGTTTTTGAAGTTACTGGCAAATAGCTCAGCGTTAGCAGCTTCCTTGGTATAATCAATCTCCTGGAAAACTTTATAATTATTAGCTATCATTTACTGAATAGGAACAAACACAATGTCTTTAAGAAGGCAGTTTTTAAGATTAAAATGTTTTGAAAATAAGTTATCAACAATTTACTAAACACAGAATTTTGCACGTGACAAATGAGCATAAACTATCTGCTATTATTATATTTACCATGTAATAGAAAGAAAACAAAATCTATATTTAAAAAGTTTAAGAATGCTGTCAAGCTGTGAACAATAAAATTTGTTTCTTTTCAAGAACAAAAATTCAATATTCAATTGCCTTGCTTTGTCTTTGTTGGACTTTGAACCATCTATTATTGACCTCTTTTCCTGTATCTATATCACCTAAGTTCCCTCACGTGAGTTCATAATTATTACTCCATGTCTTCCTACACCTTTACTCATCCAAGTCAATATCCTTGCATTACACTCAACATGGATGACATCTTATTCCATGAAGAGTTCAACGTATTATGTAGAGGGAAACAGAAGCCACTGTGGAGAATGCGACCTTTACCTACACTAAACAAAACCAAAAAAAAACACAAGATTTATGTGCCTTTTGGCTCACTATTTAGTGCCAAAATGGTTAAAACAATGAAAGTGGATCTCAATACCTCATATAAAACATTTGCACACTCATCATAGATAGCAACCCAATCCCTCTTCGCACCATCTGACTTTGGGTCAATTTTTTGAAGATATTCTGCAATTACCTGGAAAAGAAAATGACAATATGACAACGTTCATCAGAATTCCCACTGCCTTCACAAGATCAAGAGGAACCTTCACGTTTATTTCATGTACAACATAGTAAAACAAGCACATAATACACAAGACACAACCAAACGGATAGAGAGAAAGTTATGAGATC
>VIEB01000179.1:524880-566161 GCA_006547085.1 Malus baccata | reverse complement strand
GGCTGTCGACTACCTGACGCCCTCCCCCTCCTCCTTTATCCGGGCTTGGGACCGGCAATGTAAAATTACATAGGCGGATTGGATATAAACAGTGTAGTATGGAAAGTAGAAGAAAAGAAAACTAAAAGTCAAAGCTCACTAAGCTCACTAAGCTAGGTTTATAGTTTTTTTTTTATTAATAAAAAACATATATTTCATGATGTTTTTGCATGTTTGGTGTGCTCAGAGCAAGTGTCTATAAATGACAGAGGCTTAAGCTAACTTACATGATTAAAAGAAAATGCAAATCTTTCATCACTGTTTACATATTCAGCATGCTCAGAGACAACTGCTACCCTAACAGCATTGTATAGTACTAAAACATACAGCAATATTAGATTCCCATACTAAAAAAATGCGGTTTTTTCAGTTAACAAGAAAATTTGAGTTATGAAGTAGAAGAAAATAAGAATGTATTTCTTCTTCTACCCTCTCAAAAACTCTATTTTTCTTTTCAATTTTTGATAAGTTAGAGAATAGATTAAAACATCTGGGAACAACAACCCAGACAATATAATAAGCATAGAGGATGTCATCTCACAAATCCCAGCCTCTTGCACAGCCAAATTTTAAACATGATAGCAAAAGAGTGAAAAAGATAAACAAAACAAAAACAGAAGACGCATCACAAGTCAAGGCTTCAAATTCCAACAAATAATTGTTGAACAGGAAAGAACTTGAAGAACTACAGATTTAGGAGTCTGATATAAGAACAGAAGCATACAGTAGGAATGTGCAATCTTGTTGACATTGAATTAAAGAATTTCCAACCTGAAGTTCTGACAATTGATCAACATATTCTTGGGCAAGAATGTCCACCCTTGTGGAGAACTGCTGGCCAATTTTAATGAATGTTGGACCTAATCTCAAAATGTTCTCCTTAAGCCACTTGGCAAGTGCCTTACGCCTCAAGGTTTTCTTCTCCTCTGTCATTCCCCCTGAACATTTGTTTCCTTTAAATTAGATATAAGCACCAAATACTACACAGTCTAGCTATCTTACAGAGGGATGCCTAATCAAAAGAATTCTAGATTACGAATAAAATTCAACATATTCCGAGAAGATTAGTTCCCATTAACCATTTATTTATAAGAAAGACCAAAAGAATTATTAGGCAGTGTGATTATCATGCCCAAACTGCTCCGCCGATCCACCATCTTTAGCTCACTCAGTATTGTATGGCTGATTGGGCAGCACCCCATCCAATTTCTTTTTCCTTTTTCTCGAGGGTGTTTCCCATGGAAATTCCCAGATGACATGGACACTGCCATGGCACCAGCACCCTCAGTTTCTATAATTGTCCTTTATGTACTTTCACAAACTTATATCTGAGAGAGTTCGGGTGTACACTGCGAATCGGCCTTCATAAGAAAGAAAGGTATATCCCAAAATCCAGAGAAAGTGGAAACCACAGAGATGACCAAATGCAAACTTTATCCCACAAACACTCCTGGTTCCTTACCGTGAAAAATTAATTAAAATAAAAACCTGATATTTTGTTCATACATACAACAATCGAGGCATCACTCACTTCCACAGTAAAACTAACAAAATTCGCATCCCATTAACAACTTGTGCCAAAGCTTAAAGGAATGGAGCAATTTCAACCTCCCATTTGCACATAATCAAGACTGACTATTACTTGTACCATTGAATAACATTTTTAGGCCCCCTACTTTGAATAATGTTACAAGGATTTACTATTCCAGAGCTATAATCCAGATCATAACTTAAACCATGTACGGTACTCTAGTCTTCAAAATCATGTGACATGGAAGCCAAGCATTTCTTCTTAACTATTGAAATGTATATAGATTGTCTGGTACCAGGAACCAATGTAATGTATATTGGTACCAGCACAAATGTACTGTATATTGGTACCAGGTACCAATGTACTGTGTATTGGTACCTGGTACCAAAACCAAAGAGTCTTCCACCACCATATCAAATTGGTACCAGTTACAAGGTACATTGTGGTTAACTTCAAATTGTGCTAATTATCTCCAAAACTGACAACATACTACTATTAGATTGTAAAATTAGAAAGCATTTCCATGGGAAGTGGAAATAAGGCTCTAAAACTATTATTTCATGAGCTTTGCAAGGACTTCCCAGTTTGAAATGTTTCTTACATTTTTGGTTAATTACTCAATTGGAAAACCAAAACAAAGAACTCATGAAATTTCATTCTACAGCAAGTGACTAACCTCGATAAGTGAATTTTTTATTGCCCAACCAAGCCTTTATGATGAATTTTAGAACAAATCCCCATATTTCCAAGGTCCTCTGGATTGTCGAGTAAGTTTTAAATCTACTCCAACGGCCACCAGGAGCAACGGAGACCTGAAAAAACCAAAAGTACCATATTACTATGGCATACTTGTGCACATAATAAACCTCAAAATTCAAATGAAGCAACCTACAAAGTTATTAAATGAAGCCATTTCAATATTATACAGCCAACTCAAATGCACAATGCTATATAGAGTAGATTCTCCCTCCAGAATCCAGATACAAGACACTGTTCGCAATGAAGTACTAGAAGCATCTATTTGTCATTAAAGCATGAATAAGAACTCTAAAATGATCAATGATCCCCTTTTAAGGTTTGCATGAACAATTTTTCTTTCAGTTTCCATCTTCACTTGTTAAACATCTTTCATCCTTTCCTCATCCAATAAAATTTGGCCAGCTTCATTGTTACCTATACCATTACTATTACTAAGAACAATCTGTAAACAACTGTTTCTTTAATAGATACAGCTTGAATGTTATACAAAAACAATTAAAGCTAGAATCAAAACCTTAAACACTACAAAATAAACCTCTATGTGAATTAGAATTCTAGTCCAATCCAAATGCAGATCAATAATTTTTCTGTCTGTGCATTCAATCCAATTAGGAATTCAACTGAAATCCAACATCTACCATCTACTTTCGAAATCAATGTTTTGTTACAAACTCTGCGGAAATGCTGACTCGGAGCATCCAACCCTAAACCAATTGAAATAGGCAGAGAGGCACGCCTTCAAACTATTACGTAAGCCTTTAATTCCCCGATGTGGGATTCACACTCTCAACATAACTTAGCACAAACACGCAGTTCCCATAAAGACAATCCAATCAATCAACATCATGGAATCATACCTCAACTTTTGGCAGCCCGCTTTGCTTAAACCACGCATCTTCCTTTCCAATTTCCTCAATATTCTTCCTCCTTCCTTCCTCCTTCGTCTCCAACACTTGAACTCCTTGCACCACTTCCGCTGCCACTCCATTGCCACTCACGAACTTCACCAAGCTCCCATTAACTGCCCCATTCTTACTTCGAATTACACCCGCACTGCCATTGGAGTAGCTGTTGACTGAGCCATTGGACCCGTAACCGCTACCACTAGTACTAGCAGCAGCAGCTCCATTACCACCCAACTCGACACCATTGACTTTCTTGATCCTCTCTTCAACTACAACACCTTCCTCTTTAACCGCTCTGATTCGGGATCGAACACCAGACCTTGGGTATCCATTACGAGAGAATTTAGAGAGAGAAACCCCAGAAATAGAAAGGCGGCGTTTAGGAGTGGTTTGTGGTGAGAGAAACGTGAGTTCCGGCAGCGGTAGAGAACGAGCAGCCATTGAGGTGAAGGAATCGGGAATTTGATCAAAACCCTAATCCCCAATCTTCATGCCCGGGAGAGAGAGAAGCAGAAGACGACAGACAGACAGACAGACGGAGAGACTGTTTGGGAGCGAGGAAGGGAGATGCAACTGAGGAAAACGAAGAGGAAAAGGGAGGGAAAGGGGTGGAGGTGGGGAGGACACGTGGCAAGTAAGGCGGATGAGTGTTTTGAAGAAGGAGGCTTCTCATTGGCTGCGAGGCTTGCGCGCCACTCTCAGAGATTGCTTTGGCTGACGTGTCAGTCGGAGAATTTTGTGACTGCAAAGATAGAGTGCTTGCTGTGCTCCACCCTTTCTATTCCTGTTGGAATTCCTCGTGTTTGAATTCCATTCTCCATGATTTAAATGAATTAAATATGCACGTACTCACCACTCGATTTTGAATTCCCTTCTCTGTAGTCTGTAATTTAGCCGAATTAAATGCGCACGTGCATATAAACATCAGTTGGTATGGTCGGTGCTTGGAGCAAGATATAGTTTACTGTTTATTTGAAGATGCTAATACTTGGTTTTTCACTTCAAGTTCAAGGTTGTTTCGTTTTTTGTTTTTTGGGTCGAAATCAAGCCGTTCTAGTTTGCAATTGAGTTGTTCAAGTTTGTAATTGAATTGTGCTTGAGTTTCAACCCACAAGGCAAAGGCTTAATTACATCGATTGGATGAATATGACTTATGATATTTATGTATGCAAGTAAATTACGTCACGCTCATTCAACAACAATTAATGTAGTAGTAATGTTCTTCACCACTTAAGCATGGTGAGCCAAAAAACCTTTCAAATATATCCAGCATTTCTCTTCCGGAAAAACCCTAGAGACACAAGCTCACATAAGCATTTTAACACCAAGTGATGTTGCGGTTGCTTACTAGTTGCAAATCAATCAAGTTCACGATTAGTTCTCAGCAATTAAACGAGTCTAGATCTAGAAATGAGATCCATCTGTTTCAAATTAGCACATGGGTTAGGCTACTAATACAAATATCTCGCTTATCGATCGTACAAAACTAAATCTTTACTCCTAATCATGCAAATATGAGATTCCAATAACAAGAAGGAAACTGCCTGATTTGTATTCTGGGCAAAGAAAGCAATCATCTGTGACGGAACTTGGGCCGTACCGTGATTTGCACTTATAAACAAGAAGGAAACTAAGCAATACCAATGGCAGCTTGTTAGACCCATTCTCGTTAAGGAAACTTGTCACAGCTGATGGAAGTGCAGCCTGTCCTTGGCTATGATTACCCATACCTGCACTTATAAACACAGAAATCAGGGTTGCATCCTGTAACTATTACATAACATTATATTCTCTTTGAGACGTTTTTGAATAGTAGATTGAGGAACATTTATTTTAATCCCTTGAAGAGACATTTGAACTAGAGTTTATTTTTCAAATGCTAGTCTAGCTATTCTCTTCAAAGCTGCCGGGGGAAACCATTGCTTTCAATAAAGTCGACATCTTATCTATATCATTACCCACCGCAACCATAATATCCTCAAGCAAGATGTCATCGGGCCAAGTGTGTTGTTTCCCACTAGATTGGCCATCTAATAAATAGAGTCTACTTGAGCTTGTGACTTGGACTCATTTTTAATTAAATAAAGCTTGAAGCATATTTAATTAAACATGTCCAATGGGCCCAAAATAATTAATCTAATATAATTAATAATTAAGTCCATCTAATCATTATCCTAGTTAACATTGCTAAAACTACCATAGGTGTGTGACATCTTAGGTTCTAACTAAAGTCAGTAGAGACATTGATTGATTAATTAATTAATTAATTTAATTTCACAAGCAATGAGTGACATGTAGTAGCATTTCATGGCTAACTGGATTAGAAGAAGTATACGCAAAATAATCATGATACTCCTTCGAACCTTGATTGTAGTTACAACGTAACTCGGTTCTTCTACCATTCATTTCCCAATCAAGATTTAAGTGAAATGGATTAATGTCAAATCACATATAGATATCTATGGTCACCATGATGCAGCTTATGTTGAAGCAGTTCTTACAAACATAGCTTGATCAACCGTTACTTTGGCAAGAGATTTTCGAGATGGCTCTCCAAGTGGTTTCAGTAGATGGCGATAAGATTCTTTATTCCGCATTCATGTATCTCCATAACAATACATAGGAACTCAAGTATCACACCCATGAATATGCCGTAGAATCCATTTCACGATTCATCAATGCCCTTTCTTGAATTATACATATTATCATTGTTTTTGTCATAATCATTGTTTTCTTGACAAAATCATCTACTCACAATGCTAACAACTTGTGAGATATCAGACCTAACACGCCGTAACATACATCAAGCCAACAACAACACTAGCATATGGAATTTGTAACATGTCCTGACTCTCTTCTTTTGTTCTAGGAGACACAGAAGCATTAAGTTTGAAATGAAAAACATGAGGTGTACTAATCAGTTTTGTTTTGTCGTTCATCCCAAAACATGTAGTACCTTCTTCAAATAATGCTTCTAAGACAGACTGATATTGTCATTCTTTCAATTTCTTTCACTCTCCACACCAATACCTTCTTTGCTTCTCACAAATCATTCATATCAAATTCATTACTCAACCAAGTCTTCGGTTTTTCAATCTCCACCTTGCTCTTACAAGTTATCAACATATCATAGCAACTAAATGAAGGTACCATCTTATAGCTTGCGAAAATCGACATAATGGTCATAAGGACTTATTGTCTATTTCTACTGGAACTTCAATCAATCAAATCGCTTATATCATTGTCGTGGAGGCTATCTTAAATCATACACTGACTTCTGTAATTTGCAAACCTCCTTACCAGCAACTTAACTTTAAAACTTTATGGCTGAGAATGTAAGGCCATCTCCAACCGATGACTAGCTAGAGAGCTCGTTTTAGCCCTTTGGCCCTCCAAAATATTAATATTTTAATGAACAGTACATGGCCATATTTGCCTCCTTCTCCAACCGATGATCATAGGGCCAAACATAATTTATTATTTCAATTTAAAAACTACAACAACTTAAATTTAAAAACAACAACAACTTAAATTTAAAAACTACAACTTATATTTAAAAACTACAACTAAAATTTAAAAATGGCAAATTAAATTTAAAAACTACAAATTAAATTTGAAAACAACATTAACTTAAATTTAAAAATTTTGTGAGGCATGGTGAATGAATAGTTTAGGTATTGATAGGAAAAAAATAGAATTTTTGAGAATTTAAAAACAAAAGGCCCAAAAAACCTAAAAAAAAAAAATTGAATCCAACGGTAACTAGCGCCACCTAGCCGTTGGATTCAAAATTCTTTTTAAGAATTCTTGTCGGTTATAACCGACATGATTAATCGGTTTTCTGGCCAGCCCTTTCCGATTCTGTAGGGCCCTCTCAAATTCTATAGCCCTTTGGCCTAACACTCGGTTGGAAACGGTTGGAGATGGCCTAAACTCTTCTTTCAAATCACCATGTAAGAACACCATCTTGACATCAAGTTGTGTCAAATCAAGGTCATACTCCACAACCAAAGCTAGCAAAATACGAATAGAAAAAATGCTTTACAACAGGATAAAATACCTCATTGTAGTCAATGCCTTCTTTCTAAGCGTAGCCCTTAGCTACCAATCTGCTTTGACTCTTGTTGATGCAAATTTCCTCCTTCTCTAGCTTTGACTAAAATACACCTGCAAAACAATCAACATCTTTGATAAAAAAAAAACCTAAGCTTCACGCGCCCACAAAGTGGGAGGGGGTTAGGCCAATGGATCTCTGATGCCTAAGTTAGTTTCTCTGAAAAAGAGTAAGTGTTTAGGGCTTTTAGAGGTAGCAAAATCTTACTGAAATTTGGTAGAATTGGGGATATATATAGAGAGGAGAGGGCCGGCCATGGTGTTAGGGTTTTGCCCTACACATGGCGGCATCTTATTGGCCAAGGTTTATGGAGAAATATTCTCAAGATATTAGATAGGAAATAATATCTTGAGATAATGAAGTAAATATCCCTAATTGATTTAAATAGGGATTACTTACTTGAATGGAGTTAATATTCAATTGGGAATGTATTAAAGATAGGATTTGGGTAATTAATCCTTATATTTAATGTTTTGACTTTTCCTTGCCAAGAGCATGTGAGCTATTGGCAATCATATTCAGCTGGATGGACCTTTAAAGGTGTGAGTTGCGCGTGGGAGTATTTGAGGAGCTTGCCCAATTAATGATGGCAACCTTGTCTTTCTTGAGTAAAAGTCCACGTGTCACCTCTTGAATTTTTAGGATTATTTTAGGTTCCACAAATGCCGCCACACCTGCTGGGCTGTACGTAGGAAAATGGCAATAAGTGTAGAAATCCCAAGCTACATGAGCTTGTAGAGTTGTGTCCCAATTTAAATTAGATCTCCTTCCTTGATTTGGAGATAGACTTCTTATAGGAAAAGGAAGCCAATTGCCCCCAATACCTATTTAATTTTGCCTTAAGCAAGGGATTAAATAAATTTGAAGAACAATCATCATTCCAACAAGGAAGAGAGAAGCCAGAGGAAATTTGTTCCCCCTTCCCTAACTTTCTTCTTCTCTTGCCTTTGCAAAGAGTCATCTGTCATCGTTTTTTGCCTTTCTCTTTTGTGCTGCACCAAGGTAAGAAAAATTTGAACTTTCTTCTTCTTAATTCTTGAGAGCCTTGGGGCTTGAAAAATTAGCTCGAATAGGGCCGAGGACATGTGAAACACATGGCAAGGGTGCCACGGGGCTGCTGGATATGTAGGGGGTGTAGTGGCGGAGCTCGGCTGGCGTGGACTAGGACTTGGCTTAGCTGGGTCGAGGTGCAGGCGCACTGGGGAGTGGAGCTGGGCGAGCCATGAGGCTCTAACCCTTTTAGGTTTGAGCTTGGCGCATGCCAAGCATGAAGGAGCATGCTTGAGCTTGATGTGGAGGGCTAAAGAAAGAAAGAAACCGGCATAAGGCGCCTGCTTGCAGGTTGGGCCAAGAGGCCTTGGGCCCTGTTGGGCCTATTGGGCACGAGAGAGAGATGGCAGGGGTCCGGACCGTAAGGCCTAGCGCATAGCTGGGTTCCCACTATTTAGGCCTGCGTTGGAAGAGAGAAAGTATGAGGGTTGGGCCTTTATGGCCTAGCCAAGCTGGCGAGCTGGTTCGTAGGGCCTGGTGCTGGGACGCTGGGCTCTGTGGTCCCCCCTTTATATATATATATATTTTATTTTTCTTGTCGTGAGCTACCTTCTAAATATTTTTCTTCGTACTTTTTTGCATAAATTTTGAGATGTCTTCCTCTTATGGAAAAAGTGACGAATATCTTCCACCTTTGTATTGTCAAGGTGGGCTATTTCAAGGTTGCACATGTCAAGATCAATTTCAATGAGCTGTTTTGGGATTTTCTTGAGACGTACAAGCATGCGATTCCGCTAGGGGTTCATTTCAAGCGAGTGAAGGATGATAGCGGTGAGGGTGCCATTGTGGTCTAACCATAGGTTGCTTGTTGCTTCCTGCAAAGGTGATCATGAGTGGGCGAGAGATACCTTAGAGGTAAGTGGAGAGTGGGAGTTCGACTCCTCACCTAAGCTGCGTGTTCCGACTTTATCTATCAGCGGTAAGTGAACTGCTTCATTCTTAGCCTTCTTGAATTTTTTTAGCTGCTCCATGACTTCAATTTATTGATTGTCCTTCGTACTTTGTGTAGATTCGGATTTTGGCTTAACTCCAAGAGGTGGATATGAAGAAGGTGCACATTGCCTTGGGCATTTCTGCTGAGTACCGTGAGTGGCGTTGACTGCTTAGTCCTCTCCGTCAGGAGAAAGGTGGGCTGCCTCCGAAGGAAAAGATTAAGCTTTGACTTTTCCTTGTCAAGGGCAGGTAAGCTGTGGGCAGTCGTATTCCACTGCATGGACCTTCAGAGGTGTGAGCTGCGCGTGAGAGTATCTGATGAGCCTGCTCATTTAATGAGGGCAATCTTGTCTTTCTTGAGCAAAATGTCCACGTGTCGCCTCTAGAATTTTTGGAATTATTTTAGGGTCAACAAATCTTACATTGCCTTCTCCCAAAGATTTCAACTTCTTAGCATAAACCCATTTGCACCCAATTGCTTTCTCTTCTTTTCCAAGTTTCATTCTTATGAAATGATCCATCTCCTCATCCACAGACACATTCCAATCTCCAAACTTTAAACTTTTGATTGCTTCTTTGTAAGTGGATGAAATCTCATCATTAATAACAAGAAATGCAAGTGTCATATAATCAATATACTGAGAACGCTTTTAAAATTGATATTTAAGTAATCCGTTGGCAACACATGATTGGGTTGTGGACTCTATATGAATAACAAGTAAGCACACTAATAGGTTTTTTAACGATGTTAGATGACAAGAACAAATTTGAGAATTGAAACAAGACATGATGAGGAATGCAATTGATGAGTTTGAAACAAACTGATAGTTGATGAAACATAAAAGAATATTTGCGATTAAAACCCAAAAGTAATGAAAACGAAGAGAAAAAAGGAAAAGTAGTTTGAATATACCAATAAAAACCAAAAGGGAAATTTTATTTAAACCCATGTAATATCTTTCTACACCCAACTTAAATATTAAATGTTAGTTGTCTATTTTACCCTGTTGCAAAATTATTATTAAGTACAAAATGAAATTAATAATAAAACTTAAATTTATCAATAAACCCAAACACTATAATTAAACCCTACGATCACTCTTTGTTTATCCTATGTTCATCCAGCTAAAACACTAATAGCTTTCATAGAGAAAAATAAGTTTTTTTTTAAGGAAAACTAATGAAAAGGGTTTGAAAACTTTGAGTTTTAATGATAAGGACAAAATAAAGGGTAAAGTGAATAGTACCAGGATTGACTTTTTAGTGTAAAAATATGGTTTTTCGTTAAACTGAACAGTACCGGGTGCTTTTCGTTAAAGTTCCCTTTTTTTTATTGATGGATGGTGATTTTGAAGTTTTGAATCCTCCAACTAAGATATGACTCAATTTATGAATTTTTTGTTTGTTGGATTTCAATTTTTTAGAATTTAGAAGATGAGTATTTTGGTTTTAATTTTTTTTCAATCAATCCCGCATAGTTTATTTATCTTTCTGCAACAGCAAATTGCTGCAGTCGCTCAACAAAAAGAAAGAAACAAAGTGTTTCAATTAATATTAGAAGCCATGTTGAAATCAATTGATTGAAGGAGGAGTCCCTACGTAGCTCCTGTTCCAATTCAATGCTTCTTCCTGATTCACGTGCAGCGATTCGTCTCTACCACCACTACCACCACCACTACCACCACTACCACCACCTTCTCTCTCGTCCTTTCCATCTTTTGTACTGATTTTCTTTTTTCTGCAGCTGCCTGCAACTATGTGAAACCCCCCAATCATAAACAAAAAATAAAAAATAAAAAAAATAAAAAAAATCTACTTCGATAAAACACAACCTAATCACCTTCAACCCTACCTAATTTATTAATTAACCAAAAATCATCATGAATAAATTTTAAGCTCATCAATTTATTCAAACTTCCAATCTCCTTTCATATATGGCCTTTGATCGAATTAAAAAATAAAAGGGGGGGGGGGACTTGAAGAGAAAAACAAAACCAGAACAATGCACTCATTGATCGATAATGCAAAGGGAGAGATGGTGATACATGGTTTTTGTCAACATTTATAGAAGTGTTAGTCTTGTTATCAGTCATGGCTGAATTTCACACACCCCGACCTGGAAAGGTCGAAGCATGTTGGCCATCACTGTGAGGTGACGTAACCATAAGGGTTGTTTGTACCATACTTGACCAATCCCAAACTACTGAGCACCGGTCAACGTTATACCATCAAGGACCTAGAAGAGTTTCCCTCCAAACAGGAGGCCAATCACAGCGCGACACGTATCGACATCAGAAGCCAATCATAGCGCGACACGTGCCAATATCAGAAGCCAATCATAACACGACACGTGTCAAAGTTAGAATGAAACTATAAACTCTCTTCTATAAATAGAGATCATTCTCTCACAATATTTTCTAATGTTATTTGTACTAAATCATTCACTTGTACTCACTAAAGGAGAGCTTGAACCTATGTACTTGTGTAAACCCTTCATAATTAATAAGAACTCCTTTACTCCGTGGACGTAGCCAATCTGGGTGAATCACGTACATCTTGTGTTTGCTTCCCTGTCCTTATCCATTTACATACTTATCCACACTAGTGACCGGAGCAATCTAGCGAAGGTCACAAACTTAACATTTTCTGTTGTACCAAAGTCCTCGCTGATTTTGTGCATCAACATTTGGCGCCGTCTGTGGGAAATGACACTTATTCCCACTCTTTTCAGCTTTGTTAAGCTGGTTTCCACCATTCGTACACTCTCTTTTGACCAGGCATCCCTCTCCAACATGGGGAGCGAAGAAAGCCACAGCACGCAGAATGACACCCCTCTGCACCTAGTGCGAAACAACGAAAGAAGGAAGGAAAGAGGTTTGCTTTTCAAGCTAAAGTTGATGAGCTAGAAGCTCAGAACAACAAGATAGCAATGAAGAATGAGGTCCTCCAGGAGCAGTATGAGAAGCTCTTTGAGACGCTCCATGAAACAAGGCGTACTCAAACACACGAGCTCGTTGCCTCTGTGGACATCAACCATCATTTGGGTGCCCTCCAACGTGGAGGGTCACCTTCCTTCGACATAGGTATCCATGATGAAGAATGAGCTAATCATCAAAACATTGATCAACATGAGACATCTCACAACCCAGCTGCTTCGACCCGAAGCAGGAGAAGTGGAGGAAGACACCTCCTTGCAGAAGGGTTGGAAGGATCGAAAGCCATTTATCGTGACTGCCAAGACTTCTTAAAGCAACGTCGAGAGAATCCCCTTCACATATGCTCGAAGATCAATGACCCAAGGGTTCTTCAAAGACTCGGTCCCCTCCCACGACCCAGGTTAACTGCCAATCTAGGGAAGGAATGACAGGTCCCAGAGGAACATGAAGGTATAGGGGACTCTGAGGTATTCCGACAGACTCGCCCTAGAAGTCAGTACGGCGAGTCCAAGAAAAAATCACACGCCTTTGCTCAAACTTTACTACTTCCAAGAGGCGATGGAGACTTACGAAAGAAAATACCAATAATACATGCCACCACTCAGGACCCCCTTGTCCTACAGCTCCTTGAGGAAGTAAACAAGTTGAAGGCCGAACGTCAGGCCGAGATACCTGACTGGAACCAACCCAGGCCTGGCCCTCTCACAAGGAGGATCCTCGACACCTCCCTTCAAGTGAATACAAAACAAAAGCTTGGTTTACAACTTTATATTGGAAGGGAGGACCCAATTGAACACCTTAACCTCTTTGAGTCCACCATGGCATATCAGATGCACACCGACGAAGAGCGATGTCTTCTCTTCCCCTCCACCCTCTCTGGCGGAGCTCTAAACTGGTATTGCCGTCTTCCACCTGAGATAGTAGACTCATTTGAGGAACTAAGGAAAGTGTTTGTCTCTCAACACATCTTCCAGACCGATCGCTTACATTCTGCAGATGACTTGTACACTATTCGCCAGAAGCCGGACGAGACACTACGAGAGTATACTGGTAGTTTCAGCTATGAATATTCTCGCTGCGCTGAGGCAGATGATAAGACCACCATCAAGGCCTTCACGGCAGGCCTACGTGATTGTTTCTTCAAGTACATGATATATGCCAACACTTGGAAGACTTACTCTGAGGTGATGGCACAGACTTACAACCATGCATCTGCTGAGGTAAGGACATATCAAGGGAAACCCCCCCCCCCCACAACCACCCATTATCAGCAAGTATGGAGTGGAAGTCAGATCCAACCAAATGACAAGACCTCGACCTTCCAAACGATATCGGTGCCTCCCCCTGCCTTACTTAATACTTTGCCAAGTCTACAGACATATCAATCTCAGGACAAAAAGAAAGATTTTCATCCTCACCAGTCTCATTTTAGTAAAAGGAGCAAGGGACACTATCGTGATAACCAAGGGTATCGCCATAATAATCCTCGACCCCAAACAGTCAACACAGTGAGTCAAGCACGTGTCAAGACAGCCCCTACCCCGAGGTATGAGGCATACACACATTTGAAAGCCACATGCGTGGCCATTTACCCCAGCATAACACACTTGATACCAAAGCTAAAGCCGAGGCACCCGGATTACAAGCCCACGAAGAACACGGGCACATTTTGCTGCTACCACGAGCATAACGGCCATGACAATGAGAAATGTATCACCCTTTGTGATCATATTGAAGCTTTGGCACGTGAAGGAAAAATTGATCAATTCCTTCTTCACCCTCCAAGGGGTAACCGTAACCAACGCTAGGAAATGTGATATATTCCATAAGTGGTGGCACACCCATATCTAAATCTTCCAACAGGGCCATGAAAAATAGTGAACGAGCTTTAAGGTCTGGCCACCAAGTGTTTCACGTGGAAGACATTAGGGGAGGTAAGTATCAAAAACCTAACTAAGATCCAATATGTTTCTACCCTGAGGAAGAAAGAGGTATCATCTACCCTCACAACGACCCACTGATCGTGGAAGCTCACATAGCCAACTTTGAAGTACGACGAATCCTGGTAGACACGGGGGCTTCGGTCAATATCATGTTTGCTGAAGCTTTTAGGGCACTTAATGTAGCTGAACACTTGCTCGACCGCTCGATTTCCCCTCTGATAAGCTTCTCCGGTGATATCGTGCAACCTTTAGGGAGCATACATTTACCTTTCACCATTGGTATAGGCCGTTACGCAATTACCATTACCACTAACTTCCTGGTGGTTAATTGCCCAACGACATACAATGTCATCTTCGGACGCACATGCATCAATGATCTCAAGGCCATGGTATCCACACATATGTTGTTGATGAAATTTCTACCCCCCTATGGCAATGGTTACATCATAGGAGATCAACTTAGTGCACGATCATGTTACAACCCTTCGGTCAAGCAACAACACCTGTCTGTGCCCAAGGAAACCCTTTCTATACATGACCAAGTCATAAAGACCAGCCCAGATGAAGCCGACTTGGATCTTCACGGTGGCAACAGTCAACCCGACGATCCTCGAGATGACTCTTTCACCCAGCAAGCACACTCAGCTCAAGAGTTGGAGAATGTCTCTATCTCAAAAGATTATCCGGATCGCATGGTGAAGATTGGTACCACCTTGTCACCACCCATTCAGTTGGCATTGATCTCTTTTTTGCAAGAGAACACTGAGGTCTTCGCCTGGTCATACAAGGACATGTCAGGCATCTTTCCCGATATAATCTGTCATCGCTTAAGTATTGACCCCAAGACCAAGCCAGTGAGACAGAAGCTAAGATCTTATGACGCTGAACGGTACGAGGCAATGAAGGCAGAAGTTGAAAAACTCAAAGGCATAGGCTTCATCTGCAAAGTCAATTATCCAATGTGGGTAGCAAATGTTGTCCTTATTGAGAAGAATCCGACCAAGGAAAGTCTTCTACTCCAAAAGGTCTTGTGGAGAATGTGTGTCGATTACACCAACCTAAATAAAGGATGCCCAAGGGATAACTTTCCTTTTCCTCTCATAGACAGACTTATAGACTCTACGGCAGGGTGTGAACTCTTGAGCTTCATGGATGCTTAATCAGGATACAACCAAATCCTCATGAACCCTCCGGACCACGAACACAAAGCCTTCACTACTGACAGGGGACTATATTGTTATAAAGTCATGCCCTTCGCCCTAAAGAATGCAGGAGCAACTTATCAGAGACTGGTCAATTTAATGTTCACCGAACAGATTGGGAAGAGCATGGAAGTTTACGTTGATGATATGCTAGTCAAGAGCAAACATGCTGACCAACATATCACCAACCTATCTGAAACTTTCACCATTCTGAAGAGGTATCGAATAAGGTTGAACCCCAACAAATGTGCCTTCGGCGTCGGCTCTAGCAAATTCTTAGGCTTTATGATAAGCCAACGAGGCATTGAGGCTAATCCCGAGAAGATCAAAGCAATCCTCGACATGAAGGAACCGGTAACTTCAAAAGACATCCAGAGCCTTACTGGCAAGGTGGCAGCCTTAACTAGGTTCATCTCTAAGGCCACCGACAAATGTGCTCTTTTCTTCAAAGCACTTAAGAGAAGTAAGAAGTACATTACCTGGACTGATGAATGTGCTGAGGCATTCAAGAACCTCAAAGACTACATGAGTAAAGCTCATTTGCTCTCCAAACCTGAGGTTGGTGACAGTCTCATTATCTATTTGTCAGTATCGACTTCAGCAGTAAATTATGTTCTTATTCAAAAGGATGGTAATATCGAACGACCTGTCTACTACGCTAGCAAGGCCTTATAAGATGCGGAGACACGATACTCCAACATTGAGAAATTGGCTCTAGCATTGGTCATGTCTGCTCGAAAACTTCACCCTCACTTCCAAGCACACTCCATCATCGTGCTTACCAATCATCCTCTTCGACAAATACTCCAAAGTCCTGACACTTCCGGGCAAATGATCAAATGGACGATAACATTGGGTGAGTTTGACATCTCCTACCAACCAAAGCCAGCTGAGAAGGGCTAAGCAGTGGCAGACTTCATCGCCGACTTCACATATCCTGTTGACATTGTTTCTACGCCTAAAGAAGTGGCTTTATTACCCTCGGAAGCTTAGAAAATAGAACCAACAGCCCCAGCATGGAGTCTATATGTTGATGGCTTGTCCAACTAACAGGGTTGTGGAGCAGGACTAGTCCTTACGACCCCTGACAAAGTTTAGACACATAAATTTTGAAGGTCCAGCTACCCTACTATTACCCACAAGGGTAAAGGAACAATACCACTGCTTGATAACTAAAAAGTCCCAATGTGTGTCAACCTCCATGCTCCTTGGCAAGCCAGACTGGCAAAAATGCCTAACCTTTACTCACATTCAAGAAAACATTCCCAACAAGATTGCTTGCTCAAAAATTGAAGAGACACTACTCTCCGAATCTCAAGAGTCAGACTCCCAACAGGATTGCTTTCTCAAAAATTGAAGAGGCACCGTTATCTAAATCTCGAGAGCCAGATCCCCGACAGGATTGCTGGTTCAAAAACCTAAGAAGCACCACTCTCCGAACTTCGAGAGTCAGATTTCTTTGGATAAAGCTTGTCTGCAATCTTCACAAGCAACATCAGCTTTCCAGATACCACATACCACTTTTTCAAAGCGCTATGACAATGTTAAAACATGTGAAGCTTGCAGTTCCCACTACATTGCTATGACCAAGAAAGGTAAAGGACTAGCATTATTACTTGCTAAAAAATCGAAGAGGCACTGTCCTCCAAATCTCGAGAGCCAGACTATCAACAGGATTACTTTCTCAAAAATCGAAGAGGCACCGCTTTCCGAATCTCAAGAGCCAGACTCCCAACAGGATTGCTTTCTCGAAAATCGAAGAGGCACCGTTCTCCAAATCTCAAGAGCCAGATCCCTGACAGGATTGCTTGTTTGAAAACCGAAGAGGCATCGCTCTCCGAACTTCAAGAGCTAGATTTCCTTGGATAAAGTTTGTCTGCAATCTTCACACGCAACATCAGCTTTCCAGATACCATATACCATTTTTTCAAAGTGCTCTGACAAAGTTAAAACACGTGAAGCTTGCAGCTCCCACGACATTGCTACGACCAAGAAGGGTAAAGGAATAGCATTACTACTTGTTGTTCGAGAGACTCCTATATATGTCGACTTCCATCCTCCACAGACAGGCAGACCTGCAAAAATGCTAAACTCTTCCTCATATCTGAGAGGGCACTCCCAACGAAGTCTCTCGAAATACTTAGCTTCTTTTCCTCCCGATAATACCTCTGCAAACAAGCCACACCAGAGCAAGAGTATCTCATATCATCAGGGTTAAAAGCAAGAGTATCCCATATCATGCTTTTTCCCTGTCTTTTCCTTTGGCCTTGTTCTTACCTGCAAGACGAGGAGAAAGATAGTAATCAGTCAGCACTTGGAATCAAGCTTCCAGTCAAGAACTGACTGTCGGAATCCCTTGCCTGATTACTTACCTGGCATTGCTCTCGAGTACTCATCTTTAACATCTTATGCTTCTAGAAAAGATACCACATCTGCCCGAGGAACAAATAGGGCAAGTGAGAAGGATACAAGGAAGCATGTGGAGACAAGCGTAACAGAACACGTGCCGATACATCCACTACTTTGTCAACAGCAAAAGTATCCCATATCATCAGGGTCAAACGTACTCTAGATTTAATGGACTTGTTTTGACCCTCAAATTCTTGAGTCGGCTTTATACTTTGGAGGAAACCAGAAAACCCTTCAGCCTAGTTCAAGAATAAGCCTGTAGAAAGTTACTTCTTCAAAAGCAAAAGTATCTCATATCATCTCTTCTCCATTTGCTTTTCCTTATCCTTGGTGCTATTTACGACACAAGGAGAAGGAGAACAATCAACCGGAAGCCGTAGTCGAACCTCCGATCCAGGTTGCTTGCTTGGAAGTCTGATTACTTACCCTTTCTGGTTACATCTTTCGGCAAATCTCCTAGCTTGGCGACTTGAGGGATTCCTACTATAGGGTTTTGTATCGCACTTGACCAAGCCCGAAACTACAAGTAAGTTTCAAGTGAAATTGATATATTACCTTGTCCATCTTCATCGGTTAAAGATACCACCTCTGGATGGAGGAAAAGTACTTCCAGAGAAGATGCCACATCTACGTATGAGACAGATAAGGCAAGTGAAAATGATACCACACTTCGGTACTTAGAAGTTTCGTGATTATTCAATGGCTTGGATCTTGCAAGTCCCCAACCGAGGAGCTTCCCTCACTTGGGAACTTAGGGGAGCATTGTTTGTACCATACTTGACCAATCCTGAAACTACTGAGCACCGGTCAACGTTATACCGTCAAGGACCCAGAAGAGTTTCCCTTCAACCAGGAGGCCAATCACAGCGCGACATGTGTCTACATCAGAAGCCAATCATAGCGCGACACGTGTCAACATCAGAAGCCAATCATAACATGACACATGTCAAAGTCAGAATATAACTAGAAACTCTCTTCTATAAATAGAGATCATTCTCTCACAATATTTCCTAATGTCATTTGTACTAAATCAATCACTTGTACTCACTAAAGGAGAGCTTGAACCTATGTACTTGTGTAAACCCTTCACAATTAATGAGAGCTCATCTACTCCGTGGACGTAGCCCATCTGGGTGAACCGCGTACATCTTGTGTTTGCTTCCCTGTCCTTATCCATTTACATACTTATCCACACTAGTGACCGGAGGAATCTAGCGAAGGTCACAAACTTAACACTTTCTGTTGTACCAAAGTCCTCGCTGATTTTGTGCATCAACAAGGGTAAGTGATGCAAAAAGTGAACAAAATTAAAACTAATTAGAACTAAACAGTGAAAGAGTGCACAATCGTGGGATGAACCCACTACAATTATTCAGAGCGTAAGACAGTGAGACTACAGTAGAGTAGTCAAAGCAACCAAAGTACACTTATTACATAATAATGATAAGTTCGTACGTCTAAAATAGAAGGAAATGTTAGAACTGCCAGAATTCCTCGAGTGCCACAAAGAGTACAACTATCTGGGTCTTGGAGGGGCAAAAAACAAAGTTGAGTGAGTCAGCAAAACAATGCTTATAACAAAACCCTTAAATTTGAAAATACTAACCCCTCGCCGTAAAACAAGTATAGTTTCCTTAAACATACTACTCAAGTATCTAAACGATAATTTGATAATATTTGTGCAGTATATTAATCAGAAATATGCCAAGTAATGATGTATCGAATGCCACAGTAATAATCATGCGATAATCAAGTATAGCTAAGTGCTCATCAATCTAAGCTGACATACAAGTTCGACAGATGGTTTCTAACACAAACAGGACTGGATGTAATCATTATGCTCTAGTACTACGATGACATGAAGACTGGTGCAGAAGCACATCACATACAAGTCAGATTGCCAAATGCAATCTACCCGACAGGACTGGCACCTAACTTGGATACAAGGTGAGCGAACGGTGCGGATGTGAACAAACACGTGAAGGACTGGCCTTGGCCCTAAGGCGAGTATTAACACCGGGTGCAGCAAGATGAGCATGTACAAATATGTATGAATGCCATGACAGTAATATCACAACCATATAACAACATTTATCACAATTTATGTCACAATAATGATACTAGGCAATATAGGCGTAAAAGTGAAGTAAATACGCATTTATTGAAACTATAAATATGGATAGGTATAAAACAACTGCCCACTCACAAGTACGTCGATGGGTTGTAGCCCCTGAGCCTAGCTTGGCCTCGTAAATCTCGGGATAAGTTTCCCCTATATGTGAAATAACTAAAATAACATTAATTAAAACACATAACGGAAACCTAAATAAAACCCCTATAGTTTGCTCAAACCTAGGGTTTAAATATATGAAATTGATCTACTCGACGACATGAACACACACTTGTCAACCACACATTGGCCGGAGGCCAGACGCGCCCACACGCGCTGCCCAAAGGGGCTGCCAGAAAACCCATGCGCGGCCAACGGGCCCGCGAGTACACTATACTCACCTTCCTCGTGATTTTCTGCAATTTTTGCAGATTTTTTGCCCAACTTCCAGAGCTCCTAACGAGCTCGATTCTCAACCAAATTCATTTCTACAAAAGCCAAATTAAAGCTAGGAATGTGGTGTACCGAACCCACTTCACAAAAAGTTTGAATATAGTCCGTGTTAATCAGAAATTTGGCCTAAAAGTGGCCAAATGACCATGGCTGAAATTATCTTCCTAACTTCTAGAGTTGATTTCTAACTCGTTACTTAACCAAACTCAGTGATTCAAAAGCCATTATGAAGCTAGGAATGTAGAGAACAAGTTTGTACCTAGTAGGAGTCCAGTTGTGGTCGAGGTTGACCAGAAAAATGGTTTGAAAGTGACCAAATGGCCACAATTCTTGAATGAAAAAACGCAGCTCCTCTTTCTCGAGTTTTTTGGGTGAAACCATACGTTCAAAACATAAACAAGAGATCAATTACAACCCATAGAAGTGAAATGAAGGTTTTAAGGATTTCTCAAGGCTTACCTAAGCCATGAATGGCTTGAAAATCGATATGTCGAACTCGCCGAGTCGACCTTCCGAGTTGGTAAGTCAAAACTCGTCCACACCAAATTTCAAGGACATGGTTGTGATCGTGGGACTGAGATGATCACAATGGTGTAATTTGTTTTTCACGTTTGAGTGTTTTGGTGTGTTTTTGTGAAGGTTGCAGAGAGGAAAAAGAAAAAGCAATGGGACGAGGGAGAGGGAGAAGAGAGAGATATAGATGCTTTTCTAATTAGAGGGGAAAAGATGGGATAGGTGAGGGAGTGAAATAATGGAGGGTGCACTGGTAGGATAAAAAGGGGATCCAATGGATAGGTTATTAGATTTCCTATAGTAAAAGGAAATTGAAATCTGTCCGAAGTAGATATTTTTACTCTTTAAAATCTACGCCTACTCGTACTAGCGTGTACAATTTAAATACGATAGCAAGAACTAAAATGGAAAGCAATAGGGATAAGTCCACGTCTCTTGCCAATAAAGGCATAATCGTCAAATTACATACTCGGGGAGAAATTACATATGAAAATTAGGGACGGGTCATCATAATCTACCCCCTTATAAAAATTTCATCCCTGAAATTTCAATACTGACTAACATCAAAGCCATAAAATAGATGTGGATACATATCTCGCATACGTTCTTCTGTCTCCCAATTTGCTTCCTCCACTGAATGGTTCCTCCACAAAACCTTCACCATCAACATGGTCTTGTTCCTAAGAACCTTATCCTTTCAATCAAGGACAGTCACTGGAACCTCATCATAAGTCAAATCTGGAATGATCTCCAGTGGTTGAGAAGGGATTACGTGTGACAGATTAGAAACGTATCTTCGTAACATCGACACATGAAACACATTGTGCACTATCGCCATCTCTGGTGGCAAAGTAAGTCGATAAGCAACTTCGCCAACTCGTTCAACAATCTGGTACGATCTGATGTACATAGGGCTGAGTTTCCCCCTCTTGCCGAATCGTACAACGCCTTTCCACGGTGATAACTTCAAGAATACCCAATCACCAACCTTATAAACTCTGTTGGTAGAATGTCTGTCTGCGATACTTTTATGCCGATCCTGGGCCACTTTCAGGTTAGCCTTTATCACCTGAGTGTTTTGAGTCGTCTCCTCCATGATCTCAAGGCCCACTAAAACTCGTTCGCCGACCTTACACCAACAAAGTGGAGTATGACACGATTTCCCATACAACGCTTCAAACGGTGCCATACCAATACTAGAATGGAAGCTGTTGTTGTACGCGAACTCTATCAATGGTAAGCGATTGTGCCAAACGTCTCCAAACTGTAGAACTGACGATCTCAACATATCTTCCAAAGTTTGGATAGTTCTCTCTGACTGCCCATCAGTTTGATGATGATAGGCAGTGCTGTAGAGTAATCTTGATCCCAAAGCTTCCTGAAAAGCTACCTAGAACTTCGAAGTGAATCTGGGATCCCGGTCAGAAATGATACTAACTAGGACTTTGTGGTACCTAACCACTTCAAAGATGAACCATTCGGCCAACTGACTTAACGAGTAATTCTCACGAATAGGTATGAAGTGTGCTGATTTGGTAAGTCGATCAACCACCACCCAGATACCATCGTAACCATTTCGCGTACGAGGTAACTTGTACACGAAATCCATCATAATATCTTCCCATTTCCACTGAGGTATCGGGAGTGGTTGCAACAATCCAAACGGCTTTTTCCTTTCTGCCTTAACTTGCTGGCAAATTGTACATCGACTAACATACTCTGCAACTTCTCTTTTCATACCTGGCCAATAATAGAAGTGTTGGACGGTATGATACATTTTGGTGCTCCATGGATGCATGGCATAAGCAGAAATATGCGCTTTATCCAATATGTCTTTCTTCAGTTCTTCAACATTCGGTACATACATCTATTCGCCTTGCATAAGCATGCCATCAGGATCTTTAATCCAGAGGTCCTTCTTTTTCCCGTTTGACACTGCCTGTATCAATTCCTGAGATTCTGTATCGTTCCTCTAGGCTTCGAGAACACAATCCAACAGAATCGGTCTAACCTGAAAACTGGCAATTAGGGCCCCGACAACCTTCTTTCAATGCTACTCCAGTGGACTTTAGGTCAGTCAAAAGAGGAATGGGACTAGCATAAAGAGCATTAAGTTGGCCATGAGACTTCCTACTAAGAGCATCAATCACCGAATTGGCACGACCTGGGTGATACTCAATGATGCAGTCATAATCACTGAGCAACTCTACCCATCTCCGTTGCCGAAAATTGAGGTTTGGCTGATTGAAGATATACTTAAGGCTCTTATGATCAGTGAAGATCTTACACTTTTCCCCATAAAGATAATGCCTCCAAATTTTCAAGGCAAAGACGATCGCTGCCAACTCGAGATCATGAGTAAGATAGTTATTCTCATGGGGTTTTAACTACCGCGATACATAAGCAATCACTTTATCATGTTGTATTAACACACAACCAAGTCCATTCAAAGACGCATCACTGTAGATCTCGAAGTTCCCATCATCATCCGGAAGTGCTAAGACAGGTGCATGAGTGAGAAGATACTTCAACTGCTGGAAACTTTGCTCACACTCATTACTCCACACAAAATGAACGTCTTTTCTAGTTAATTTTGTCAGAGGTAGTGCTATAGTCGAAAAGTCTTTCCCAAAGCGTCGATAATAACCAGCAAGACCAAGAAAGCTTCGAACTTCCGTAACTAGCTGAGGGTGTTCCCAATTTTCCACAGCTGCTATTTTCTGAGGATCCACAAGCACACCCTGAGCTAATACCACGTGCCCTAAAAATGACACTTGATCAAGCCAAAACTGACATTTGCTGAACTTAGCATACAACCGATTTGCCCTTAGCGTCTTTAGAACCAAAATCAGATGCCTGGCATGATCAGTTTCATTCTTCGAATACACCAAAATGTCATCTATGAAAACAATGACGAACCTATCGAGATATGTATGAAATACTCAATTCATTAGGTTCATGAAAGCTGCTAGTGCATTAGTAAATCCAAATGGCATCACTAGGAACTCGTAATGACCATATCGAGTTCTGAAAGCTGTCTTCGGAAGATTGTCACTTTTGATCTTCAATTGGTAGTAACCAAACCTCAGATCAATCTTCAAGAACACACAAGCACCTTTGAGCTGATCAAAGAGGTCATCTATATGAGGTAACGGATAACGGTTTTTATTCGTCACCCGATTCAACTGCCTATAATCGATGCATGACCTCAAAGTTCCATCTTTCTTCCTTACAAACAGAACTGGAGTTCCCCACGGGGAAGTGCTTGGCTGAATGAAACCCTTATCAACCAACTCTTGCAACTGAGTTTTAAGTTCCTTTAACTTTGCAGGAGTCATACGGTAAGGTGTAAGGGAAATAGGATTAGTACCTGGAAGTAGATCGATGGTGAACTCCACTTCACGATCTGGGGTAAGCCTGGTAATTCCTCAAGAAAAACATCGGGAAAGTGCCTAACTACTCCGACATCTTCCACAGATGCAGTAGTCTCCTTCGCTAGCGCAACATGAGCTAAGTAACCTTGACAATCTTTACTCAATAGTCGTCTCACCCTCTTGGTAGTGATAACTCCATGCTTTAGACCATCGCGCTCACAGATAAACGTGACAGTAGGCATGCCCGGTCGGTGAAAAGTAACAACTTTCTCATAATAGTCTAACCTGGCATGATTGTACTGTAACCAATCCATGCGTAAGATAACGTCAAAATCAACGATATCCAAATGAACAAGATTAGCCGGCATGACTACATCTTTGACAAGGATGAGACATCCTTGATATTCCCAACTAACATAACAGATTTCACCCCTAGGCATAGAGAACTCCAGCTCGTAGTCGAATGAAATAGGATGTGGTTGAGTCGTTCAAGCAAACTTATGGGAAATAACTGAATGTGTAGCACCAGAATCAATTAAAACTTTAGCAAAATGGTCTAAACGTACCCATGATCAAGTCCATATTAGCCTGAGCATCTTGAAGGGTGATGTTGTTAACTCTCCCCTAAACTTGTTGTTTGCCTCCACGACCCCCGATTGCTTGATTACCTCAACCCTAATTACCTTGGCTTTGCTGGGTAGATTTGCATGTCTGCATGAACCTCCACTGCTAGACGTTACGTCTAGGTTTTGATACTGCCCTCCAGTATACATCTGTGCTCCGCCGCCTTGATACGGCGTATAATCTCCCTGGAACTGTGGATAACCTCCCTGAGTCTGCTGATAGGCTCCCTGATAGTATGGAACCTCAGGTGTAGACTGGTATGGTCCTCCCTAATTCGGGGTTATGCCACCTTGGTAGTGGAAAGCTCCACCATGGCCTATCTGCTGACGGTTACCAGGTGTTGGAAACTACTGTAGAGGGACTGCAGGTGGTAGATTAGTAGGCTAATTCTTCTGATTCTGAGGACAATTATAGGCCTTATGCCATGTTTGTCCGCAAGTGAAACATCATCTGCTTCCTCTCTTACACTCGCCATAGTGACGAGTGTTACACCTACGACAAAATTGAACACTTGAACTGCTGGAGTTTCCTTGATTCTGAAAACGAGAACCATTAGCAGACCTACCTCTTTTCTAAGGTGTACCGGAGTTAGAACCCTCGCTCGAGGATCTAGAGCTGTTTCCACCCATTTTAAAATTCTGAGCCATTCTCGGGCCAAGTGACGATTGCCCCCTGTTACTGTACCTTTGGGCATTCCTGCCAACATCCTTCTCATCCTCATCGTCAAGAGCATTATCTGATTCTTCAATTCGAAGCAAGACCTCGAAGAACTCCTGGTAAGTAGCATAGGAAGTAGAGGCTGTTATAGTACGCCATTTCTTGCAAGTTCCCCTCTTAAACAAAAGAAGCATCTCCTGGGGATTAGCAGCAATCTCAAGGCAATAATGAGATAAGTATATGAACCTTCAATGATACTCAGTGGCTGACATATTGCCCTGCCTCAGGTCTATGAACTCATTCTTTTTACTATCCAAATACTCTCGAGGAACAAATATGGTATGGAATAACCGTTTGAAAACATCCTAATTTATAGTATTCGCATCAGATAAGGATCTCCTCTCATGATCCCACCAAGATTCAGCTCCTAATTGAAAGAACCAGGTCGCTGTCTCGACCCATCTCTCTAGGGAAAGATTAACCTGCCTGTGCATAACTTGAAAAGTCTTCTCCACATGATCGAACCATATCTCTAACTTCTCCGATCCTTCATTACCATAGAAATCATTAATCTTCAGGCGGGATACAATATCCAGAGTATTCATCGGGGTAGGATGGAGTGAAGACTGAATAGCAGTGGTGATAGCCTCACCAAACTGCCCAAAGTCCGGAAATTTATTCTCAGTTGGAAAACGTGGCTCTCTACGAGGTGGCATGGTTCTGACATAAGAAAATAAGAGTTAAAACACACTAGGAAGTGCAGGACTGTCTAAACCTATGCTCTGATACCAAACTGTCACACCTCGACCTGGAAAGGTCGAAGCATGCTGGCCATCATTGTGAGGTGATGTAACCATAAGGGTAAGTGATGCAAAAAGTGAATAAAATTAAAACTAATTAGAACTAAATAGTGAAAGAGTGTGCAATTGTGGGATGAACCCACTACAATTATTCAGAGCGTAAGACAGTAAGACTACAGAAGAGTAGTCAAAGTAACCAAAGTACACTTATTACGTAATAGTGATAAGTTCGTACATCTAAAACAGAAGGAAATGTCAGAACTGCCGGAATTCCTCGAGTGCCACAAAGAGTACAGCTATCTAGGTCCTGGAGGGGCGAAAAACAAAGTTGAATGGGTCAATAAAACAATGCTTATAACAAAACCTTTAACTTTGAAAATACTAACCCCTCGCCGTAAAACAAGTATAGTTTCCCTAAACATACTACTCAAGTATATAAACGATAATTCGATAATATTTAAGCAGTATATTAATCAGAAATATGCCAAGTAATGATGTATCGAATGCCATAGTAATAATCATGTGATAATCAAATATAGCTAAGTGCTCATGCATCTAAGCTGACATACAAGTTCGAACAGATGGTTTCTGACATGAACAGGACTAGGTGTAATCAATATGCTCTAGTACTACGGTGACGTGAATACTGGCGCAGAAGCACATCACATACAAGTTGGATTGCCTAGTGCAATCTACGCGACAGGACTAGGACCTAACTTGGATCCAAAGTGAGCGAATGGTGTGGATGTGAACAAACACGTGAAGGACTGGCCCTGGCCCTAGTGCGAGTACTAACACCAGGTGCAGCAAGATGAGCATATACAAATATGTATGAATGCCATGACAGTAATATCACAACCATATAGCAGCATTTATCACAATTTATGTCACAATAATGATACTAGGCAATATAGGCGTAAAAGTGAAGTAAATACGCATTTATAGAAACTATGAATATGGATAGGTATAAAACAACTGCCCACTCATAAGTACGTCGATGAGTCGTAGCCCCCGAGCCTAGCTTGGCCTCGTAAATCTTGGGATAAGTTTCCCCTATATGTGAAATAACTAAAATAACATTAATTAAAGCACATAACGGAAACCTAAATAAAACCCCTATAGTTTGCTTAAACCTAGGGTTTAAATATATGAAATTGATCTACTCGACGACACGAACACACACGTGTCAACCACACGCTGGCCGGAGGCCGGACGTGCCCACATGCGCCGCCCAAAGGGGCTGCCAGAAAACCCATGCGCCCGCGAGTACACTGTACAAAAGCCAAATTAAAGCTAGGAATGTGGTGTACCGATCCCACTTCACAGAAAGTTTGAATATAGTATGTGTTAATCGGAAATTTGGCCTGAAAGTGGCCAAATGACCACAGCTGAAATTTTCCAGAAAACTGAAATTTTCTTCCTAACTTCCAAAGTTGATTTCTAACTCGTTACTTAACCAAACTCAGTGATTCAAAAGCCATTATGAAGTCAGGAATGTAGAGAACAAGTTTGTACCTAGTAGGAGTCCAGTTGTGGTCGAGGTTGACCAGAAAAATGGTTTGAAAGTGACGATGGTTCTTGAATGAAAAAATGCAGGTCCTCCTTCTTCTCGAGTTTTTTGGGTGAAACCATACGTTTAAAACACAAAAAAAAGATCAATAACAACCCACAGAAGTGAAATGAAGGTTCTAAGGGTTTCTCAAGGCTTACCTAAGCCATGAATGACTTGAAAATCGATATGTCGAACTCGCCGAGTCGACCTTCCGAGTTGGTGAGTCAAAACTCGTCCACACCAGATTTCAAGGACATGGTTGTGATCGTGGGACTGAGATGATCACAATGGTGTAATTTTTTTTTCACGTTTGAGTGTTTTGGTGTGTTTTTGTGAAGGTTGCAGAGAGGAAGAAGAAAAAGAAGTGCGGCGAGGGAGAGGGAGAAGAGAGGGAGAGAGATGCTTTTTTGATTGGGGGGGATAGAAAATAAAGAAGAGATGGGATAGGTGAGGGATTGAAATAATGGAGGGTGCACGGGTAGGATAAAAAGGGGATCCAATGGATAGGTTAGATTCCTACAATAAAAGGAAATCGAAATCTATCCGAAGTAGATATTTTTACACTTTAAAATCTACGTCTACTTGTACTAGCGTGTACAATTTAAATACGATTGCGAGAACTAAAATGGAAAGCAATAGGGATAAGTCAATGTCACTTGCCAATAAGGGCATAATCGTCAAATTACATACTCGGGGAGAAATTACATATGAAAATTAGGGACGGGTCATCACAGAATTCACACCCCAATTTTCAATGTCCATTTTCAAATGGCGTAAAGATAAAGTTAAAAAATCAAATGGGTATAAAGAAAATTCTGCATATTGAATTGGGTTAATGAGGGTATAATAGGTAATAAATTTAGGTTTAAAGAGATATTAATAGTTTAGTTAAAAGTCAAATGGATTAACTGGATTATGATGTGTATTGCTACAATTTCCTATTCCTTTAAGCTCAATGGGGAACCTGTGGGGTTTGTTAAACCAAAACGCGATATACGACAGGGTGTCCGTTATCTCCGTTTTTATTTGTGTTATGTGCAGAGGGTTTGTCGGTGTTGCTTGATTCTTGGGAAGCACAAGGGCGCATTCAAGGAGTTAAGATTTGTAAGAAGGCCCCTAGTGTTCATCATCTTCTGTTTGCGGATGACAGCTTCATCTTTCTTAGGAGTACGCTTCAGGAATGCTTACAGGTAAAAGGATTGTTACGATATTATGAACAAGCGTCTGGGCAGGGTGTGAATCTTACAAAAAGTAGTGTGGCTTTTAGTAGCAACCTCACGGTGTTTGATGCGCAGTTGCTTGTTGATTGTCTTGGAATGGAAAGAGTGGATTTTCATGAACGGTATCTTGGTCTTCCTGTACTGGTGGGTTGGTCCAAGAAAGCAACCTTTGCCTATATTAAGGATCGGCTTTGGAAGAAGTTGAATGGATGGCGAGGATTATTGTTGAGTAGTGCGGGTAAAGAAATTTTGATAAAATCAGTTGCTCAAGCAATTCCATTGTATACGATGCAGATGTTCTTGTTGCCTAAAACATTTTGTGATGAGCTCAATCAAATGGTAGCTCAATTTTGGTGGGGTAGTGCAGCGGTCTTAGGTTCAACTCCATTCCTCCTCACTGATTAGTGAGAGGTCTTAGGTTCAACTCTCGTCAAAAGCGACACCCTCTCCCCTTAGTGTAGATAATATCGATTTGTTAAAAAAAAAAAAGTCAAATGGGTTTAAAAAATTAGTTAGATGTGGAAATAAATTACATGTATTTAAATAAAATTTCCCAAACCAAAACCGTATCGAGAAGACTTGACTACTTTTCAAATATTTATGAAGGAAAATTTGCTCCCTTTCCCACCAGCGTTCCATGGATGCCCCTTTTTCTCCTTCACCTTCTCTACATCCCCTGGGCTCCACTCCTTCCGTTCCCGCCGATCAACCCGACGCCGCAGACCATGAAAACACCACCACCACCGTTGATGCCAACCCCAACCCTTCAAATCCGGCGGTCCCAAACCCTTTGCCGGGTGATGCAAGCCCAGAAAAACCCATCGGCAGGAACAAAATGAAGGCGAAGAAGAGGGTATTAAGAGACCCTTTTGCAGCGTCATCCTCTTCTTCTGCTTCAACATCTTCGGGTTCGTCTGTCAGAGGAACACGCGTGGCGGGCAAGCGCCGAACCCCTAAGGTGGTTTCCACGGCGTCTCGAAGAAACCCTAATGCAGACGAGATTGCGTTTCGGCTGGGGATGTCAATTGCAGCTTTTGTTGCCCAGGTCCCATTTTTTCTATTTTGGTTGTTTGGTGGGTATTTGTTCTGTGTTTGATTTGCGAAATTGTGGGTTTCTAATAATTAATTGATGTTCATGTGTAAATTTCATATCTTTAGTTGAATTTCGACATTCGTTTGTGGTGCGTGTGGAAAAGTTGTGACATTTAAGCATTAGTTGTTTGTGATTCGGCTTTGCCCAGGTCCCATTTTTTCTATTTTGGTTGTTTGGTGGGTATTTGTTCTGTGTTTGATTTGCGAAATTGTGGGTTTCTAATAATTAATTGATGTTCATGTGTAAATTTCATATCTTTAGTTGAATTTCGACATTCGTTTGTGGTGCGTGTGGAAAAGTTGTGACATTTAAGCATTAGTTGTTTGTGATTCGGCTTCTTCAACTCTCTCGAAGTTTATTTTTTTGTTATTGGACTCTGGAATGGGCTTAATGCAGTTGAAGTTTGCGTAGCTAGGTAACTGTGAGCTGGGTTTATGGTTTAATTCAAAGAATTCTGTCGCTAGTTTCTGAAATTGAACCGTGGATGATTTGGATTTGGTGGCCAACGCTGCGTTATTTTTGTAGTTCACAATGTTGTATTGATATAAAGTTTGTGTCTTTTGATTTCATGTTTAATAGTAATGAGCTTCTTTACAAGGATTGATGGTGGTGGTTAAATAGGTATTGGCTGGTGGGGATTTATATGTACAAAATATTGTTAATTGTCGCTCTTTAAGGAAACATGGAACATATTTGGATTAGCCTGGGGTTGCGGCTTGTTGGTATTTTTTTATGTAGCGGTTCTTTTTCTGGTTTAAACGTGATTTGGTGTTTGCGAATTATAGATTATGAGTATAGTATCTTTATCTTCTATTTCTTAAGTAATATGCTCCTGCGTATGAATGTGGATATCATGTTGTGGTCCTGTAAAGCTTCAGTGAAATGGATTTGTGAGGATGTAATTACAGATGTGGTCCATGCTAAACGTAGAAATCCTATGTCAGTTGAAGGTGCTTGGTGTTTGTTTTACATGTTCTAGTTTTATTACTTTGTGATGGAAACAGTATTTTATTCACATGGTATTATTGTATTTTTCGTGTTTTTGAAAATTCATTTGGTCTTCATCTTTAATTTCTTTTCTTTAGTCTTGGCTCCTGGGTTTTTCTGGTGTTAGTTTCATGTGGTCATTCTTCTCCGACTATTACTTTCACATGGTGATTCCTATCTGGCTAATTGTGGTTCTTTCAGAGATAACTTCTATGCTTCATTTCCACTTTTTGTTCTCAGTAACTATTAAACATTGACAATTTGGGTACGATGCTTTCTTATTCCAGATTCTGGAAAGGAATGGTGAGCTAGGTGGAGGGATGTCATCTGATCATCTTGCTAAGGTATTCTTCGTTCCATCCTAGATGGCCTACGTCAACAATAAGCTTTACCTTAGACCATCGGTTATCTGTTTGTATTTAATTTCTTTCATTTTCAAACTTCACTATTTATAGTTATAGTCCATTGGACATGTAATTGACTGTTACTTGTTTACTACTAATGAAAACTGCATGTTCATATGGCAAAAGTCACACTTCTAGTGACATTTTGGCTTGTGGTATGAGGCATTTTGCTTCAATTGATGGAATTGTTATCACACAAAAAGTGAAGTCTGTCTGTAATGGTGGGGTTGAGCTTTTCCTTTCTCTATCCTTCATAATAGTGCTTTTTTTCTTTCTAATATAATCTATCTTCTGTAATGCAGATATGTGCTTCAGCTGTCAGAGAATCTTTAGCCAATGTAAGCCAGACCTAACTGCTGATTCATCCATTGAAAGTGGTTTTAGAAGTTCCTTCTTGTAGTTCATAATCAACGCCCCACAGGTCCTAGATGCTAAAGTGATATTTATCTTCCTTGAATGCCTATGTGCCAACAGGATTTTGGGAACACATATGATTGTTTTATCAGGAACTTTGAAGAATCATTTGGAAGCACCTTGAGGACTCTAAAATTGATCAAGGAATCATCTACAGAAAACAGGGGATATATCTCAAGCCACCAAAACATGGACAGGTCAAATCTACTTGTGCCTCATGACGAGCATGATGATTGTTTAAGAAGAGAAAGCAGTTCTGTTATAGAAGATTGTCACTCAGAAGAGATTCCCCACACTAATGCAACCCTGGGTCATTTAAATTATAGAGACGAAGTACAGCAGAATATGTTAACAAATTCTCTTAATCTGGAGCTCTCTTTGCATGGGCAAACAAACCAGTTGGCTTGTGTTTTCCCAAGGACATCTGAATCTGGAACCAACCAGTCTATTCTTAAAACTATTGGGAAATCTGTCATGGAGCAAGCCCGTGCAAATGACCTCAAAACATTGGAGCTTAATCTTACAATGCATAGACTGAAGATGAAAGAGACACAGCTGGATCTCCACTATGATTCTAATCAACTAGAAAGATCAAAATTTGCAATGGGCATATCAAAGCAATCGTTTAAAGCTGAAAAGTTTAAGAGTCAATTAGAAGACACCAGACATGCTGAGCTGCTCCAAAGGTGTAACGACTGTCTAGTTTTTGGTTTGCTTGTCATGGCTGGATTCCTGATGTATGGTGTTTATGTCTATTCATATGAAAGACTTACAGAAGGAACTGCATCCTGTACATCTCCTTCAACAAAGGTATTTCCCTTTTTCTCTGTGGCTTTATCTGATTTGGTACAAGGTTCATTTATTTGTTGGTACTGCTATGACTTGGCTTTCCTGCACAAGTACACATAATCCTGTTGACAAGATGTTGCAAATTGTTTACAATGCGAGAGAATACCAAGACACAGTTCAAAACAACAACAAAGCCTTATCCCACTAAGTTGGGTCGGCTATATGAATCCTAGAATGCCATTGTGCTCGGTTTTGTGCCATTTCTTTTGTTAGATCTAAGTAGTCCAAGTTTTTCCTTAGAGTTCCTTTCCAAGTCTTCCTAGGTCTTCCCTTATCCCTTTGGCCTTGAGCCCCTATCTTGTAATCACATCGTCTAACTGGAGTGTCTGTAGGTCTTCGTTTCACATGTCCAAACCACCTTAACCGATTCTCTATAATCTTGTCATCAATTTCGGCTACTCGTAATTTACCTCAGATATTCTCATTCCTAGTCTTGTCATTTCTTGTGTGCCCACACATCCAACGAAGCATTCTCATCTCCGCTACACTCTTTTTGTGTATGCATTGATGTAGGAAAAATACCAAGACACATTATGTAGGAAAAATAAATCTCTCATACTAAGCTGTATGTATGAAAAATCAGCAGCAACCTCTTTCTTGGTCGCGTTCATAGAAAGATCTTCAAAAACAGCCAGAACTATTCATTGGCTTCAGATTTTTGGATCTTTGGATTGTTCATAGAGTTACATCATCAATCGATTGCAGGTGAGAAAATCTCATATGAAAGATTTTACTATAGAGGGAAGACTATCCGATGACCAGTACTAAAATAAATTTTTTATTTATTTGGGCTTAGATTCAAGCTAAGAAATTAGGTTCACTTCATTTGGTTTTATTCTTTTAAACCTATAATTTCAGGGTTCAGCTATGTAACTTTTTAAATCTTTAGAATTTAAGAATTTGGTTAGTTGAGTTTGATTATTATTGCATTCTGTTGTATAGGTTTTTAGGATAAACTACATTTTTTTCAAGATGGACCACAAGGTTTTAATGTTAGCATTTGACACCCTGAAGTTTTAAGATTACATTAACTAAAAGCTTTCATGATGATTAAGTTAAGTCTTGCTTAATTGGTGATGTAGCAATTACGAAATTCATTTTTTATGCTAACGTTGGGAAGAAAGTTAATAAAAAATTTAAAAGCACAGAGATAGGTGAAAACTAATAGGATTTAAGATATTAATAAAATTGTTCTTGTATGGTTATTCTTGAAAATCCGCACTTTTCCAAACCCAGAAAACAAACGGAATTCTAGGATTCCTCCTTGAGGCAAATACTATTATGCATACCTCATCCGGTTGATCTATACCATACTCTATTCTCGTAAGATGATAGACACTAGCTTCCCACAACATCAACTTAAACAGCAGAAGTAATGATCAATCTGACCGAAGGTTAAATTCATGAAATTCTAAAACTTAGCGTTGTAAGTTTATAAAAACTGAACGTCGTGGCCAACTTTAAAAACCAATCCCAAACCTTTTGGAAATTGTAGTTATTCTACTGGAAGAAAAATCATATGCGTGAAATATGATGTTTCTCCACTTCATGCACTAACATTGATTTAAGTTGTCTGGGAAATCTTAGTGATTCTTTTTTGTCTCAGGGGTCGAAGTCTTGGTTGAGATGGGAAGCCTGGGATCCAATGACATCTTTCAATTCATGGTTTAATGTTCTATGGTGTAAGGTTCAAGTTGTATCTCGAGCGCTAATTGGTCTCTTAACGATTGTTGCAATTACTTTCGTTTTCCTCCATTGCTCAGCAACTGCAAAACGGATAATGCCAGTAACTTACATAGTCTTGCTGTTGGGACTTTTGTGTGGTACTGCGGGCAAGTTCTGCATAGACACACTGGGAGGGAACGGTAATATTTGGGTTATGTGGTGGGAGATTTTTTGCACTTTGCACTTCTTATGTAATGTCTTTACATCGACCTTGTACCTTATCCTGTATGGATCAGTTGATGTTTCCCAAGGAGCAAAAAGAAAAACAAGGTTGCCATACTGTATCCGGCAAGTGGTGTTCTTTGCTATTTTGTTTCTGCTTCTTCCAGTGTTTTGCGGCCTCTTGCCTTTCGCAAGCCTTGGTGAATGGAAACATCATTTCGTGGTGTGGGTCACTGATTTTGGTTACTGGTGATGAAAGGTAGCTTGTGGAGTGCTGAGACGAGCTGCTTCTTTTTACTTGACGAGGTAGCTTTTGAGTTTCAGCATAACAGAGGCCGGCATTATAATTTGTTTGTAAGTTATGGGAAGCTGCCGTTGTATCATATGCCGGAATAACTCAGGCTGGCATTGTAATTTGCTGTGTACTATTAGCATTTTGAGTGTAGTGAGGAGGGGCTTGCGTCCAGGGGTTGGGGGTTGTTTAAGCTCTTGATGTGTATTATCAGATATTCAAATGAATATATTGCAATATTAATTAAATAATTTTAACTGGTTATGTCTATGTAGACATGCAAATTTCGATGAAAATAAATGTTCACCAACGCAATAAATTTCGGCATGCGAGGGTTTATGTGGCATGCAAGGGCGGATGAGTCATTGAGGACACATGTCAACATTTGGTGGAAAATAACTAGTCAAGCACCACTACACAATCAATTCTTCCATCGCCGCAAGCCAAAACCTTGAGGCGTTCGTTAATTCGAGATCAAGTTAACACGACCATCGGGTCAACAACACTCCACACTTTACATTTCGGAGATCGAATTAGAGGATTCAAGTTGTTAAGAGATTGTAACCCTAAACTCATTAATACAATTATTAGTTTGTACATGTGTTCTTGTTTTATTTGTTACAAGATTTTCGTGTTTACAGTCTACTGTTAACTTCTTTTTTGGCATACTGTCAATTAGCACTGTAAATCCTAGTCATATTTTCATACACTTATAAGTAGATGCGTTGCCACGTAGTATCATGGTTTTTCAGTATTACTTTCACTTGTAAGTTAAAGATCATAATTTTTTATATTGTGAATGACAAGTTTGCAATTAATTTACTACTCCACATTTTAGTATATAAAAAAAATTTAAATGTATTAGGTTTGATTCACAGGGTCTCAATGTTAACGACTTCGCATTACTCCAGTGGCCTTAATTGTAATATCACAAAATAAAAAGTATTATTTTCCTTTCTTTTTTTATTCTTTTTTGTTTTTTTTCACATGACGAAAACATGAAACATTGATCCTTTATAGATCGTCGTCGAGACATCAATGACGGGGTAAAGATCGCAGGAGCTTCGAATATGGCCTACAACTGCTCTCAACCAGAAGCATTCCCGAGTTGCTTCATGCAGGGGGAGAATTTTAGCATGGTTAGACGAAGTGGCAACTAAGGTCTGTTTAGTTGACCTCTAAGAGATTGTGGTGCCTCCAACGGTAAAGACATAACCAGTTTGAGAGGATGCCTTGTGCGAATCAGATAAGTATCATGTGTTGGCATAAACAACAAGGCAAGAATCGACTCGAGATAAGGGGGTTGCGACATCACTTGAGGATCTGTAGGGATAGAACAAGCCCATATCCGTAGTACCTTTAAGGTAACAGAAGATGTCTTTAACACCAATCCAACATCTGCATGTGGTGCATTACTATATCTTGCCAAAAGATTAACAACGAAGGAGATGTCGGGTCTAGTGCATTGAGCTAAGTACAATAAAACACCTATCACACTTAGATAAGGAACTTCAGGCTCCAAAATCTCTTCATCATCCTCATTTGGACGAAAGGGATCTCGTTTTGTATCTAGCGATCGAAAGACTAGAGGAGTACTTGAAGGATTCACTTTATCCTTGTTAAAGAAATGTAACACCTTCTGGGTGTATTTTGATTGATGTACTAGGATTCCATCCGAACGGTGCTCTATCTCGAGACCGAGACAATATTGAGTCTTTCTTAGATCTTTTATCTCAAATTCTGACTTCAGTGCGCGACAGTTCTCTGGAGCTCTTCAGGAATTCCGATGAGATTCATGTCATCGACATATACTGCAACAATTGGAAGACCGGATTGTGACTTCTTAATGAACACACAAGGGCATAGTTTGTTGTGTCACATACCCTTGACTAGTCAAATACTCACTCAGACGATTATACCATATTCTTTCGGATTGCTTCAAACAGTAGAGTGAACACCTCAGCAGAATTGAGAGCGTGCTTTGGGGTTTAGAAATATTTGATCCAGTCAGTGTAAGTCCTTTGGGAACTTTCATATAAATTTTCATACTAAGAACCCTATAGAGATATACAGTTACTATGTCCATCAGCTGTATACTCAATTTTTTGGAAACTACCAAACTAATAAGGTAGCGAAAAGTAATCACATCCATAACTGGTGAACCCACTTGTAGTCAACGGGCTTCACATGTGGAGGTGTAGGAGCTATAGGTCTAAACACCTTACGTTTCGTAAACGAATTGAGTTCGACTTTGATTGCTTGTTTTAGTTTGACCAATTGTTTATACGTTGACATTCATCAACAATACGTGGTTTAATGTCATCACTCAACATGATCTCAGTAGCTACTGCATCGTCGACGATCATCTTATTTCTACGCCAAACATCATCCAAGCTAGCATAATAGACCGAAATCTCACGATTCTCAAGAGGTAGATTCGTCTCTTCAAGGACGCTTCTGTAATCTAGAATTTCCTCATAAGTTGGATAGAATAAGTAGGCAACAATCAGATTCACGATAGGCTCTTCAAGGGCTTATGCTGTGGGTTTCCTCTTCTCGGGGTGTGAATCTTTTGAACAAGAGGTCTGCCACGCTTTTGTGTAGGGCACAAGATTGGCTAGTCGCTAATATACGTGGATTAGCTAAAGTGTCGTCCTGGGCCTCCAGGAGAGAAGTCTGTCGTACATTTAGTACATCCATCTTTGCAAGCACATTCGCAGCTGGAATATGTGATCTTGTCACTCGCGTTAGATCGGTGAAAGCATCTGGCATGCTCTGAGTTACACTCTGAAGATCTAATATACGTTGCACTTCAATTTCAGACTGAGCAGTGCGCGGATCTAAATGAGACAAAGTGGGAGTTGTCCATAATAATTCGCGTCGTTCATCATGAATGTTGATGTTCTTATCTCCCCTTAACGATGGGAAGACCGTCACATAGAAGTGACAATCTATAAAATGAGCAGTAAACAGATCATCTATCAAAGGTTCTAAGTAATGAATGATTGAAGGAGAATCATATTTGAAATAGATTCCCATCATTCCCTGAGGCCCTATTTTTATACGTAAGGGCGACGAAATCGACACATAGATCACACAGCAAAAAACGCGTAGATGCGATATGTCGGGTTCGTATCTGGTAACCAACTAAATGGTTTTATATGGTGGGGTCACAATAGCCTTCAGGCAGACCAACATGGCTACGTGCAATATTGCATGGCTCCAAGCAGCGATCGGGAGCTTGGTACGTATGATCAATGATCGAGCAATCATTTGTAAATGCTTAATGAATGTCTCTGCCAGGCTGTTCTGGGTATGAACATGAGGTATTAGATGTTCAAATTTAACCCCAATCGACATGCAATAGTCATCAAAAGTTTTAGATGTGAATTATCCAGCATTATTCAATCGAATAGATTTGATCGGATAATTAGGGTGGTGAGCCCTGAGCTTGATAACCTGAGCCAACAGTTTGGAGAATACATCGTTCCTAGTGGACAACAAGCACATGTGTGACCAACGTGTGGAAGCGTTAACCAAAACCATAAAATATCTAAATGGTCCACAGGGAGGGCAAATCGGTTCACAAATATCCCCTTGAATCCTTTGTAGAAAAATAGGAGGATTCAAACAAATCTTGTCATTAGAAGGCTTAATAATAAGCTATCCCATGGAGCAGGTTTGACATGCGATTCCTTGAATCGAACCTAAACTTCGGGTTACTAAATGCCCGTGTGAAGATTTGAGGATACGACCCATCCTTGTTTGTTTAGCGTGTCCTAAACGATCATGCCAAAGTGTAATTTCATGTGCGGTCCTAAAGGTAAGGCGGGCCACTTAGTGGCTTTCTATAGGGTGTATGGTCGTAGTATACAGACTCTCAGGATACGCTTCATTTTCTGTAGAATACACTTATGACCATATTCGTAGGAAGTTATGCACATAAATTCAACTCCATTTTCTACATAGGTTTTAGCGTGGTAATTATTGTCTCTAATATCTTTGAAACTTAGCTACGTTCTTCCGAAACGTAGAGAATAAAGTGCCTTATTAATGGTTAAGATTGTACCATTGGACAACATTATACGTGCATTACCTTATCCTTCAATCAAGTTGGATGGGCCTAAAAGGGTTGTCAGAGGTGCATTCTTAGGTATGAAGTTAGTGAAATAGATGTGTTCACATAAAACGGTGTGTGTGATTGCACTGTCTACTAGATAACTAATTTTCCTACTAGTTGTACCTATAAATAAATTTAAATTGGTCACATGCATAAAAGTTCTTAAAACAAATATCCATTCAAAATAATTTAAGTATTCAAGGATGGTAATTAATGACACATCCCGACCTCGATATTCTCCGAATACCCGGATAGGCACGTGTTGGCCGACACCGAAGGGTGACAAAAGCCATTTATTGAATACAAGAGTAATGATTAGGAAGAAATATTCATGAATAACATTAGAATCTAGAAGAAATAAACAAAGTTTAAGGAAGTATCTAAAGTTCACAAAACACATTCTAAAACAAGATTCACAGAAGGAAAGATCATTACAGAATCACACAAGTGAGTGATAGATTGCTACTGGTAGGGGAATGCCTCGTACGTTGTGTCGTAGTCCTCACTTTTAAGACCTAAATGGGGGCGCAAAACAAAGGTGAGTGGACCAATTTCATATATATAATAATAATAAAACAATTATCAAGATACTAACCCCCACAGTTTATATAAAGAAAACTACTAGCATAATAAGTGATGAGTTTAATGAAAATCCTAGCATGCCAAAAATATCTCAAGAGACATATCGTGGAACACAAAATATCAAACGTCTCATAAATCGTCTCTTAGTGTAATGTACTACTAGTAAGATCACTGAATAAATATATATCTCCCGGCCCTATGCCAGCACCGTGGTCTCTGCGCCCGTAGCCAGAGATTACCCGGCCCAATGCATGCTCCGTGTCCCTCAGCCCGTAACTAGGGATTATTTCTTCCGGCCAAACTACCAACACCTGATCCTCACCCCAGGCAGCATAGTGTCCACTAGGTACACACAAATAGTTATGCCTCTCATAAATAACCACTTCATAGTATAAAGTCATCCATCGTCTATACTATAAAGAGGGGTTTCTAAAACATGTTATAGCATCTTATCGCCATCCATCAGATAGTCTACCAGTTCATGGTTTTCATAGAAAATACGATATTTTAAAATATAGTTCAATATAGGCCAACAATTAATTCCTCACCAAAAACGAGACGATAAATAACATATTTCATAAATCTGCTTAACATAAAATAAGTTAATAACTCGTAAGGCGTGCATTTCATTTATGCAATTAAACTATGAAATTATGCAAATTTTAGAAAGGGTCCATTCACAGATACTCCTTAGCAGTAGAGTTGTGCGGATAAGGATTAAGAATTTCCTCACTAGCAACTTCACTTAAGCACAAAAATATACAATTTATTAAACTACCCAACTGTAGAATTTCAAGAATTGGAAATGGGTCTTGGGTTGAATGGTTAAAGCCTAATGGGTTTCGACAAAGGGTTTTGGTTTTTGGATAGGTTTAGGAATAAAAAGGATGGTTTGGGCTCGGTTTAGGTAAAGGGTTTTGGTTTTTGGATAGGTTTAGGAATAAAAATGATGGTTTGGGCTTGAGCCCAAACCCACACCACACCCACATACCAGTACACACACACACACACACACACACACATACACACACACACACACACACACACCTGCGCATACACACACACACACACACACACACACACACACACACACACACCTGCGCATACACACACACACACACATACGGCACTGCACACACACTCACACACACGCACAACATGTGCATGGCCCAAAACACACACACGCACAACATGTGCATAGCCCAAAACACACACATAACCCACACATATGCACAGCCCGCATGCCAATTAACTAAAAAGGGATAGGGCTGGTGCAAGAATGGACTAAGGCCCATGGTGATTAGAGAAGGCCTGATGGCCTGGTGTTTGTGAGGTGTGCTCGGGGAAGAACACCGGAGCTGTTATAGCTCCGGTCGACGACAAACTCGAATTTCAACACCTAACATAGTACCAAAATAAAGAGGGAAAATGGCTGAATTGATGGGAACAGAATTATACCACTTAGAGTCTCAATTGTGGTCGAGAATGGCGAGGTGGATCTCGAAACTCATCGGGTTCTAGAAAATAGA
>VIEB01000179.1:477222-514930 GCA_006547085.1 Malus baccata | reverse complement strand
AATTTACTAAATAAATATAAATACTGTAGTCAGGCCATGAAATTTAAGCCTAGTTACAATACCTACATCCAATCTGTTTGTTGTATATCGTACGATTAATTTTTGTTAATTATTATTGGTGTTTAATTTTAAATAAAAAATTCAAAATGCTTACTGACCACACGATGTACGATGACAGATAGGATGTGAGGATCCCTAAATGATCTAAATCCCTTACAACATTCATCATCTAATGATTAAATATAAAAAGCATGTGCCTTTACCACAATAATGAAAAAGTATTGAACTCTTGTATTACGGCGTGGTTTAAAACCTCATAAATAGCTAATCTAATATGTAATTTAGCAAAATTTATCATTTGACTGAAAAAGGAAGAAGATTAAATATAAAAAAAGATTAAAAAAGAAAAAAAGTCCACGTCATTGTCATGGATCAAGTTACCGCTGCAACCCTCTCTTAGAGCAATTCCACCCATGGAGCCCTTCCCCCAGACAATCCATTATTGAATCCACCCTTTTGAACAATAACTGCCTTTAATGAATAGTAACTGCCATAAATGTACAGTAATTGATATTTGCATCTCCACCCTTGGAGCCCTCCCCCTGGCAATAGGCAGTAAAATATTAGTTTTTTTTGTTTGTTTAAATAATAGAAAATAAAATTATTTGTAAATTCGGATAAGATTTTTTAAATCGTTCTCGTTGCGTCACGTGTCATTTTATAAAAAAAAACAATTATTTTTAGCGATGGATTTCGATAAGATTTTTACCCAATGTCATCGTGCCACGTGTCGTTATCTTTTGAGAATCTTTGACGATATATTTTGATTAGATTTTAACTCGTTCAAAATTGCGCCATGTGTCATTATCCGAAAATATAGTTATTGGAGATCGATTACAATTTTTTTTTTCAGATTTTTTACATTTTTTTCGGATTTTTTACATTTTTTTTTAAATTTTTATTCAAATAATTAATCTCTATCGTTGGATTTAAAAAATTTGAATTCCAACACTCCAGATTGTGCCATGTGTCACAACGGTAACTTTTCTTAATTTTAAAACTATTTTTTATTTTTTATTTTAATTTATAAAGCAGATTAATATCAACCGTTGATCTCAGATCGAACGGTTGATATTAAATCAGTTTTTTTTTTTTTTTTTACCGTTGTAAATCGGACGGTTGTTATTAAAGATCCGTTAGGATCGAACGGACCGTGGGAAGCCACGTGGCTTCCCAACGGTCACTGAGCTCGGCCACTTGCGCTGCAATCTTGTCGGGTGACGCGCCCCCACTCGCGAGTGAGGGGCACGCGCCTGACACAAAAAAAATAAAAAAATAGGCCGGACCCAGCCCTTGCGTCAGTGTGACGTCACGCCAGCTCTGGGGCCAGGCCGGTCGATTTTCCACGGGCCTCCCACTCGGGCCCCCACCCTCACTCGGGCCCGTTCCCGCTGGAGATCCACCCACCGGCCCGAGGGCCCTTTGTCCTCGCCTGTGGCCCGAGCAACCAGCATGGCTGGCGCTGCTCTTACAAAACAAAGAGAACGCCGCGCAGTTTAGAGGGACCCGCCATGTCAGCAGCCGGTTCCTCCAGCAGGTGCTGGACACGTGTCGGTCAATACCATCCCTAGGGCTTGGTGGTCAGCGTGCGTGGGGTTGAAGCAGCAGCTGCTTCTCCTTTTCCATTTTTGTTTCTCTGTCCTGTCTCTCGCTTCCCTCAGACCTTTTGGCGAAAACTTTCAGAATTCTATTTTTGTCCTCTTCCCTTCCCCCCTTCTCTCCTCTCTGGAAGTTGCTGCTATAAACCCTAACCGCTTTTTACTGTTGAAACGACAACGCCTGGGCAGGACCTGTGAGTTCATCTTCATCATTTCTCAAATTTATGTACAATTTTATTGTTTGAGCGCTGAATTTTTTGACGTTGGTGTATTTTTTTCTGTAATTCTATGATTAATTTCGAATTTTGCTTCAATTTATCTTACCTTTGATCCCTGTTTGGCTTCCGGGAAAATTAAGGGATGGGAAGGGACAGGGTAATGTAAAAATGTTGGTTAACTTTGCCCACCAATTGTGCTGAAATTATTTATGTCTTTTCATTGTGCCCACCAAACAAAAACAACGCTCTGTGGATTGTTTCTGAAACTTAGTTGTATGTGTTGACATCATGAACTTTCTGGTCGTGATTATGATATGAAGGGCGTCTGAGTTTTGTTTTGGAGATAACTGGATTTCTGTGAGGAACATTCGAGTTTGAACGATAATTTGTCCTGTGATTTGGGTTAGATTTGGGCATATATTCGGAATGGCAGAAGACGGCCTACGACTTGGTGGGCTTTCTTCTGGTCTAGCCGTGTTATTGAATGGCGAAGGCAGTAAAGAGAATTCGTTGAAAACCCATCTTGTTTCAAATTGTGATGATTTTGGACACCGATCAGTGGAGCGTAGCTTAGAATATGTTCTTGGTCTTCCTAACAAATATGTTAGTTTGTTGGCCAGTCCAGTTGACAGCAATCTAGTTCGTTGTATTATACGGAATGAATTCCCTAAACTGCATGCAAATTCAAGTGTGTTTAGAAACAGAGATGGAGTTTGTATTTCTGGAGATGGTTGTACACCCCACATCATTGGTCTTGATGAATCCAGTATTCGTGGTGATATTAGAGTGATTAAACCACCTTCGCTTATCGAGAGCTTGGCAATGTTCAGCAGTGCCAGGGCTAATGCTTTTGTGTGGAAAGGTAAATGGATGTATGAAGTTATTCTAGAAACTTCAGGAATTCAGCAGCTTGGGTGGGCAACTGTTTCTTGCCCTTTCACTGACCATAAGGGTGTAGGTGATGCGGACGATTCGTATGCATTTGATGGGAGGAGGGTTAGAAAATGGAACAAGGAAGCTGAGCCATATGGTCAGTCATGGGTTGTTGGTGATGCCATTGGTTGCTGCATAGATTTGGATTGTAATGAAATATTATTCTACAGAAATGGTGTCTCACTTGGGCCCGCATTTCATGGCATTCGTAAGATGGGACCAGGATCTGGATATTATCCTGCAGTTTCTCTTTCTCAAGGTGAAAGATGTGAATTAAATTTTGGTGCCCGACCCTTTAGGTTCCCCATTGAAAGCTACCTCCCCCTTCAGGCACCTCCATCCTTAGTTCCGTTTGCTACTCGGTTGCTGCATTGCTTGTCAAGGCTGTTGGGTCTGCACTCTGTGGAACAGGCAAAGCACTCTTCTGTTCAGAAGTTGAGGAGACTGAAGAGGTTTGTTTCACATGAAGAACTTTTTTATCCTGTTTCTCGTGGCGTATGTGAGGAAATTGTCTCAGTACTTGAGGCAGATGTGTGGAGCACAGGGTACATTGCCTGGGGTCCATTTCTGTCATTCATGATGGAAGTGTTCGGGTTGCAGATTCCACATGATTATTCAAGTTTAGATAGAGTTGTTGATGTCTTTCTAGAATTTGAAGGATCACATTTGTTGTTTGAACATTTCATAAATGCCTTGGCTTGTGGTTGCAAAACAGCTCTACTGGTTCTGGAAGATTGCCCATGTTCAGGGTCATACCCATACCTTGCGGTGGCAATCCACATCCTGCGACAACAAGAGCTTATGGTGCTTTGGTGGAAATCACCTGATTTTGAATTCCTTTTTGAAGGGTTTCTGTCACGGAAGAATCCAAATAAGCATGACCTTGAATCCATGATACCATCTGTTTCGTGGCCTGGTTCAAGTGAGGACATGTCATATGAAAGTTGCATGTTGTTGACAACTAGAGCTTTATCTGAAGCAGTCAGTAAGGTAATAACATATTGAGCTAAAGAGCTTGATTTTCTTTCATGCCATTGCTGAATTTATCTTGTTTGTATTGTCCGTGGTATATTGAGAATGTGAATTTGGGGCACAGTGATGAATCTTTTAGAAAATATTAATCATAATAAACGAGAGTGGAAGTATATGGAAACATTTGTAAGAGTGTTTGAATAGGAAGTACTATGAATTTCACAATTTTCTCCGTGGATGATTCCATTTAGGTCAAGTCAGGCATATAAGTTGAGCTTTGGTGTGCAGTAAAACCATATATGTTGGCAGCACTCATAAATGCTCTTTAATATTTATACCAGGAAGCATACACTTATGATTTTGAAACTATAAGTAGGTTTCTACAAGCCATGAAACTTTTTTATAATACATTTGAATTTTTTGAAATTCATTGTGCACAACATGTTTCTTGCTTTTTTTGAATTGAAAGTAAAGGCATATTTTTTTCTAACTAGGCCATTTTTGGGAACAAATTGAGTTGTTAAAAATATAGATAAGGCCATTTGTGTTTATGTTGTAGGAAAAATCTAGTTTCATATTCTTGTATCAATACAAAATTATAAATCCATGCTTATTTCTTTGGGAAAAAAGATCCATGGTCATTTCTTTGGACGAATTTTTTCTGTTAAAAAATTTAGCTTTGACCTTAATAAGGAATGACTAGAGCAATCTAGCAAAGATCACAAACTTAATACTTTCTGTTGTACCAAAGTCCTCACTGATTTTGTGCATCAACAATCCTTAAGTCCTTACCTTTTTGCGTTGGTAATGGATGAGTTAACAGGACATATTCAAGATGATATTCCTTGGTGTATGCTTTTCGCAAACGATATAGTGTTGATAGATGAAACTCAGGAGGGGTAAATGCGAAGCTTAACCTTTGGAGAGAAGTGTTGGAATCTAAAGGTCTTCGTCTAAGCCGATCAAAGACAGAATATATGGAGTGCAAGTTCAGTGCAAATGAAGACCAAAATGAGTTAAAGATGAGGATCGGAGATCAGGAAATACCAAAGAGCGACCGTTTTCGCTACCTAGGATCTATCTTGCAAAAGAACAGAAAATTAGATGGAGATCTTAACCATAGAATACAAGTTGGATGGATGAAGTGGAAGAGTGCATCCGGCGTGTTGTGTGACCATCGTAGGCCACTGAAGCTTAAGGGAAAATTTTATAGGACGACAATAAGGTCGGCGATGTTGTATGACACAAAATGTTGGGCGGTGAAGCATCAACACGTACACAAAATGGGTTTGGACATGTGCAAAGAAGGCCTCCTGACGCTCCGGTTCGAAGATGTGACTACGGGATAGAGGTTCAGGGCCGAAGGGGTAGAGGAAGACCTAGGAAAACTTTGGAAGAGACCCTAAGAAAAGACTTAGAGTACTTGGATCTAACGGAGGACATGATACAAAACCGAGCGCAATGGCGTTCTAGGATTCATGTCACTTGGTCATACAGTTTATACCACCTGTGACACCTCCCCAGTTTCCTGGTTCAGTGTTCAGAACTGTTTTACAGAACCTTCTACTAAAGAATAGAGGAGCTGACCGCAATCTTCCACCTCCTGGAGTTTCAAGCAATTCTGTTCTTGTTTCTTTGTACACTGTTATACTTCATTTCTTATCTGAAGGGTTTGGCATGGGAGATATTTGCGGCCGGTTGAAAAGCAGTGAAAATGGCCCTGATGTTGGTTTTCTTCATAGGGGTGGTCACCGAAGCTTTCCTGTAGGTCTATTTCTTAGAAATGATCCTCATCGAAATGACAGTTCTCGGCTTGGAGGGTCATTTAGTCATCTTTCAAAATCAAACCGGGTATATGATGAAGAAACAGAACTAATTCGGTGGGAGGAAGGCTGTATGGATGATGAAGAAACCAGAGTGACTCATTCAAGTAAAAAAAAACCCTGTTTTTTCGCATTCTACAATGATGATTTTACAAAAATCTCAAAGTATCCAATTCGATACACAGCCAAAGGTTCTCGTGTCCATTGCAGTTCCATTCCAGAGAGATCTGCCCATGTTGCTACAGAATGCAGTACTGGAAGTTTGAATGATGAAATAGAAGATAAACCGAGCTCTAGTTATCAATCTGAATCTGAGTTTAGTTATCGCTCAGTGCAGCATATGAGGTTTGTACCAAGGGAAAGTAATATGTCTTCAGCTACACTCAGTGAAGAAGAACTTCTAGATGTTTTGCTGTTGTTATATCATATAGGCCTTGCACCAAATTTTAAGCAGGTAAGGAGATATTGGGGCATGATTGTTCTTATCCTTGCAGAATACAGAGTTTTACTGATAAATGTTTTTGTTATCCTTAACCTATTGTGCTCAATACCAATATTGTTGTAGTCATGGTCTAATATGGTTGGCTTTAAGGTTAACATTCTTAAAATGATAGAAATTTGTCAAGGCTAAAACGCAGAATACATTGGAATTCTGATTTTTTTTATTCGAATGCTCAACTGTTGTTTGGTTTTATCCTTTTGATTTAATTGTGATCATCTATTTCTCATTCTTTTAGAGGTCGCACTTGGTGCGATGGCAAGTGCCTTCGCCCATAAGCGGTAGGTCTCGGGTTCGAGACTTGGGAGCAGCCTCTCCATAAATGGAGGTAAGGCTAGCCGACATTCACCTCTCCCAGACCCTGCGTAAAGCGGGAGCCTTGTTTCTGATTTTTTTTATTCGAATGCTCAACTGTTGTTTGGTTTTATCCTTTGATTTAATTGTGATCATCTATTTCTCATTCTTTTAGAGGTCGCACTTGGTGCGATGGCAAGTGCCTTCGCCCATAAGCGGTAGGTCTCGGGTTCGAGACTTGGGAGCAGCCTCTCCATAAATGGAGGTAAGGCTAGCCGACATTCACCTCTCCCAGACCCTGCGTAAAGCGGGAGCCTTGTGCACTGGGTATGACCTTTTTTTATCTATTTCTCATTCTTTTATTCTGCTATGTTGTTGTGTGCTTTTATTTATTTGTATATTTGTCTTGTCTTCCATGTGAAATGAACAAAACCTTCTAGGTGAGATCGTTGTCTTCTTATCATTTAATCTTAAATAGCTCATGGAAGAAGTTGATAAACTAATAAGGGAAAGAGCTTGCATTGAGCATTTGTGTGTGCTTCTATCCCAATTGTTGCGAGATTTCTGAATTATTAAAAATACTGGTTGCAGGCATCATACTACATGTCTCACCAGTCACAGTCAATATCCCTCATGGAAGAAGCTGATAAACAAATAAGAGAAAAAGCTTGCAGTGAGCAATTAAAGCGTTTGAAAGAAGCTCGTAATGGTTATAGAGAAGAAGTTATTGATTGTGTCAGACAATGTGCTTGGTAAGATGACCTTGAAGATTAGCTTGTTTCCATAATTTGTTTATGTACTGTTTACATCAATTTTCTTGCCTGCAAGTGTTCAGAATATTTAACTGAATTTTGCCCCCTCCTTTTTCTTTTTAAATATACACTGCATGATTTGTTAGTTAAGTTTAACCTTAGTCTTAGTTGTACTGCTTAATGGAGTGTTGAGAATGATCTCTGATAAAAGAACAGCTTAGCAGGTCATTTAATTTTACATACTTTAGTATGTACCTGAAAAGATTGTACATATTTTAGTTATTTATACACATTTACATACATCTGTTTCCTTTCGTCGCTCTTTCATGCCTTGCAGGTACCGTATTTGTCTATTTTCTCGATGGAAGCAAAGAGGAATGTATGCAACATGCATGTGGACTGTCCAGTTGCTTTTGGTTCTTACCAAAGTCGATCTGCTGTTCCTTTATATCCCTGAATATTATCTGGAAGCTCTTGTAAGTTAACTCGTTTTATATTGAATCTAACAATGTTTGATATGCAATGAGTCATTGTCATAAACTTTTATGATCTTGCTTTTGAGTACGAATGCTTGTCTTTTTCCTTCTTAATAGGAGAATATTTGTGCTTTCCCTTGTTTTTGCAGACTTGGTGTTTACACTTGTTTTATTGCATGTTGAAAGGATAATCCATTCTTTTTAATATGTTTTCTAATTTTTTTCATTCAATGTTTCTTTGATGGCGATATTTGCATGTTATTGAAATTCTCATGGATATCAGGTAGATGCAGTTAGTGGCGGATCCAGGATTTTAACATAGGGTGGTCCTAATATACAAGTTCCAGAAATAAAAAAACGAAAATAACATTGAAAAATAAATGGCAAACTACAACTTCGACAAAAAATAGGTATGAACTGACACTGTAACATAATCTTCGACAAAAAAAAAAAAACATTGTAACACAATTCAAGTAATATTAGAAAATCCTAACAAATGAACAATAAATATGTATGAACTAACACTAAAATAGATATGAAAAAACCCTAAGAAATTAACAATGAATAAGGCTGAACTTAGTTTAAAACCTGTTAGTGTGTGATTGTTTTGGCTTTTTATCAAAAACCCTTACCAAAAACCATTATCAAAGACCCTTACATATATGTATTCACTGTTCAGCCTTTTGTTTTTAATTAATGTTCTTAAAAAATAAAATAAAAAACTAAAACTGAAAATCCTAACAAGTTAACAATAAATATGGATGAACTAACACTAAACTAGAAAACTTACAGAAATTCTGAAATTGCTGTTGATGGCCTTCGCTAGCTTGGGTGGCGTGAGGAATAGGAGCGGCAGGCAATTAGGTGTATTATATTTGATAAAGTTGAATTTGATTGGAAGCAAACTAATGAAAAGCCATGGGCTTTTATTAAATTTCAAATTGTTTGACTTTTTAATAAAAGATGGTGAGTGCTATCACGTGAAGGCTCTCACGTTGGTTTTAAAATTTTTTTAATGACTTGGCTCAAAACGACGTCGTTTTGGTCAAGTCATTAAAAAAAAAAACCCTTCCTTCTTCCTCCTTCAGTTTTGCACAGCGCAGCAGCTATGGCTGCTGCTCTTCTCTACCACTGCCCAGACTTGGGTGGTCCTAGGAGGTTCTCACAGCCATTTATCCGAGCTTCTGGGTGGTCCCGAGACCACCCTGGTCCCTTAGTAAATCTGCCTCTGGATGCAGTATGTGCTCACCCTTAAGAGTAGTTCTGGAATTACATTAGGATGCTATACAACTGCTTGGGAAAATTCTGAGATGGAAAGTTTTTAGTTTTCTACAAATATTTCAACCTCTGACTTTTGATATGTGACAAATGTAAAAAAGATAGAAAAAGTTCATCTGCTCGTTAATGTTTCGGGAAATACTGGATCTAGCCTCTAATTGCAATGACCTCTTGAGCCAGTTCGTCTGAAGCCCTGTATTTGGAATTGTTCATTACTCTTCCATTCCCTTGCAGGTCGATTGCTTTCATGTGTTGCGCAAAAGTGATCCTCCATTTGTACCTTCATCAATATTTATCAAGCAAGGCCTTGCTTCATTTGTATGTTTATTCTTTTAGTCTTGTTTTTTCCAACTTTCTATTATATGCTCTGCTGTGTATAATTTGATAAGACATTTACATAATAAAATACAAACTATAGGCCTGATGGATTTGAAAACGATAAATTATTTAGTTTTAGATGTGATAATTGAGCATCGAGGTAATTTATATTTTGATTTACCTGGTGAATATTATCTATCTTTTGAAGTTCTATATTTAAGCATGCCCATGAAGGAAAACTATATGAATTTGTCTTATTTAATGTTCCGTATTATTGTTTTGGTTCATATAATTTGTAAACGCATGTCTTGCTATTCATAATTCTTTTATCTTAACACATAGTAGGTCCTCTGAAAGTTGGATCCTGAATCATATTGACTATTGACAGGCAAAAAACATGGCCTGGCAGGACTTGATGAAGATTATGAGTTTTTTTTTTTTTTTTTTGTTTTTTTTTCCTTCTAGATTTTTGAGTGTCTTGTTTCCCAGGTCACTTTTGTGGTCACACACTTCAACGATCCTCGGATATCAAGTGCGGATCTTAGGGATCTGCTTCTCCAATCAATCTCAGTCTTGGTACAGTACAAAGAATATCTGTCCGTCTTCGAGAGTAATGAAGCAGCCACCCAGAGAATGCCCAAGGCATTGCTGTCAGCATTTGATAATAGATCCTGGATTCCAGTGACAAACATTCTTCTGCGTTTGTGCAAGGGATCTGGCTTTGGTTCTTCAAAGCAGGGAGAATCGTCGTCTTCATCCGTTGTCTTCCAGGTGAATGATCCTTGATTATTGTTTTAGGATTTTTGTCGTATAATGTATTACAACCGAATAACTTCTGATTCTTCTTTCGCCTTTTAATCCGTAAAGAGATTGTTAGGTGAAACATGTATCAATGATCAAGAATTGTTCTCAGCTTTTCTCAATCGCCTATTTAACACTCTCAGCTGGACAATGACTGAATTCTCAGTTTCTGTTAGAGAAATGCAAGAGAAGTACCAGGTATGGATAAATATTATTGCTATGAAGATAGGGTTTAGGGTTTAGGTCATATTCATATGTTTGACTTGATTAGTTTTATCTCTATGTTCTGGTTATCTCTAAGCTTAAACCCCTTGGTCCTCTTGAGAAGAAAGACTCACGTGCTATAGGTATAGGCATACTCACAGCGAAGGAAAAACTTTACATGTATCAGGGCTTGTTTTGTATTTTACTGAATGAAATGCAAAAAAATTTCATAAAATGACTACTAGAGGAAAACATTAATTTTTAGTATTCTTAGCAATAGAAAATGAAAACATTAATTTTAGTATTCTTAGCAATAGAAATTATCATGCACTACAATTTCTGTTGCCATGCTTGATGTTAGGAATTAATATAGACTACTTTTTATATGCTTTTAGTTACTGAAAAAAAAAATATAGTGAAAATCCAGTTATGAAGAGAGATAATACAAAATAATTAATCGTTCATAATCAAATTAAGTGAAGCAAGTCCGTCTTTGTCTAGCTTGGATTGGCATGTGAGCTCATCTGTGCTTTAGATCCAATGCATTATTCACAAACCCTAGCCGTGTATTTGGGCATCCCAAACCCTCAACTTGCACAAATTCTATGGTGGAGCTTTGATATGGGGTTCTCTTTACTGGAAAAATTCCTGAAGAGGAGATTAACTCAAAACCATGGGCACAATTCCCACGAGGCCACTCAAAGCCTTGGTATAGGGCAGAATGAGTAATGTAAGAGAGATGTGCTATCTTGTTTGTGACATTATAAGTGAAGAAAGAACTGGGCAAAATAAAGAGAGTTTTTTTCTTTCCACCAAGTCCCATAGTAGTGTTTGGAAGATAAAATAGAGAATTTCTGAAGTATAGAGAATTTCCAAATTTTTTTTTAAAGCAGAGCCTAATATGCTCCTCACCAAATATTTAAGATCTTTTCAAACATTTGGGCAGAATAAATAACGAGGGCGCATTTGTTAAAGCAGTTTAAATTACTTTTGTTTGAGACCCTCTTCTATATGGAAAAAAAAATTATATGTATATTATTTTTTTAATTTGGACCTTGTCCGAACTTTGGTTATTTTTCTTAATAAGAAAATAGAATATTGTTTTAATTTTGGTTTTGGATAAAGAGATAAATGGCCTAATATTTAACCAATTTGACTTGGCTATTTTATGTTCCAGTCTTTCGTATTTACCCATCAGACTTTTTTTTTTTGTTTTTTTGTTTTTTTTTGTTTTTTTTTAAATTTAAGAAAACATCTTTTGCAGGTATTAGAGTTCCAGCAAAAGAAATGCAGTGTCATATTTGATCTTTCATGCAATTTGACAAGGCTTTTGGAGTTCTGTACCCACGCGATACCTCAAGCATTTCTGTCTGGAGCTGAAACAAACCTTCGAAGGTTGATGGAGTTGGTTGTCTTTATTCTGAACCACATAACTTCAGCAGAAGATGCTGAATTTTTTGACTTGTAAGATTCTGTGCTTGCAAATGCAGTCTAGTATTACTTTCCATTTATCATCTGAGATGATATATGCACTCCAAAAATGACTTCTCACACTTCTCTATGCTCACATTCTTGCAAATGCAATCTACTATTACTTTCCATTTATCATCTGAGATGATATATGCACTCCAAAAATGACTTCTCACACTTCTCTATGCTCTCACATTAAGGCATGCAAGAAAACCCTGGAGTGCATATGAAAGTCCCTGTCTATCTTCCATAGTGTTTTCTTCTTTGGAATTTTCATTGTTCATTTTAGAGTTTTGTAGCTTGATCTAGCCTTCTCATTGTTGGTTCTCATAACCTGGGTTATGATAAAGTGAACCTGGTCTGTTTACTTTACCTTAACATTTATGATGTGTTTTTGCAGGTCGCTGAGACGACATGGCCAATCTATAGAAAAAATAAACCGAGGGATGATATTGGCACCCCTTGTAGGCATTATCTTGAATTTGTTAAATGCCAGCGAACATATGGAATGCAGGGAGCACAATGATGTTGTGAGCATCTTTGCAAGCATGGGTTGCCTTGACAGTTTTCATTGCAGATTCCAGTACCTAGTGGATTACAACTGGGTTAGCTCCTCTCTCTCTCTCTCTCTCAAAAGAAAATTCTTTTTAAAACTAAAACTTCTCCTTCGAAGCGAGTTCAAGTGTAATGTTGGCTGTTTCGGAATGATATGAGAGCTACTGATAAATATCATACTATATTGTCAATCTGGTTTTATCATCATTCCTGTCTTACGTATACAATTAATTAAATATCAATGACCTCGTTTCTACGTATTCAGGAGTTATGTGAAGCATTTAAAGTGATTGAGTTGGGCTTTGTAGATGTGTATTTAGGTGGATTATTGTATAGCTCTGTCCTTGACATTCTTGGAACTCCACATAACGAAATATTAGGAACACCAACAAAACAAACGATTAAAGCTCCACACTGGATTCTTTTTGTATTTTCCAGACTTGTTTATACTGTAGTTTGTTTATTTTTCAGGATGGAACCTGTAGAGGTGATGCGTATCTTGTAAAACTTGCCCAGCTAGAGAATTTTCTGAGCCTTCTCAGCCAGAGCCAATCACAAGAAAATGCAATATGCAGGGGTGAAAAGGATGGGGATGATGGCATGTGCTGCATCTGTTACGCCCGTGAAGCAGATGCCCAGTTTTCACCTTGTTCGCACAGGTCTTGTTATGGTTGCATAACCAGGCATCTTTTGAATTGCCACAGATGTTTTTTTTGCAATGCAACAGTTGTGGACGTTGTCCTGATCAGTGAGAAGACGGGTTGAAAACATTGCTTTGTAGTCATTCCCTTTTAGTTTGTGTTCTTGTTTCCCCTTCTAGTGATCCTTGAGCAGGTCAGCAACCGAACAATCGATCCTGGGTAAGCATCAGCCACAGATGGTTGTGAAATGATAGGAAGAAAAAATTAAAGAAATATAGAAGATAAGTTACTTCCAATTTCTGCAGTCAGATTTATAGTTATACAGTGTGTACATGATCGATATCAGTTATTAAAGTGGTTAGGGTATGGAGAAGATCGTTGCGGGGGGATGGTTGGTTACGAATTTTGTAGAAGAGGTTAGAGCTTATAGAGCTTGGAGGGGATTATTTTTGTAAATATGAGATGTAAATGGAAAGGAAATTCTTTTGGCTTTCTGTCTCTCAAAACTGTGCGCTTGGACATTTATAGCATTCAGTCAAAAATGGTGGTGCCTTGAGATAGTTTCTCCTTCCAGCCTTGCAGCCGCTTCCAAAGTCTTTCCTTGATATGATTGAAACACGCGGTTTTATTTCGGCCAACCAAAGTGGGTAGCCCCAAGTACTCTTCGTGCCTATCCACCCGAGTCACCCGCAATAGACAGCTTAGGACATCTGATGGAAGCTCCTACTCCTAGTGTTGCGGCTGAAACAAACAGCACTTTCGTGCACGTTAAACACGATTGTTCCGAGGTAGCTTCGTAGCGGTTTAGGATCTCAACAATCTGAGAGCAATTAGCCGAATCAGCCCGGCGAGTAGGAGACTATCGTCCGCAATTAGTAGGTGATTGATCCACGTAAGTAGCGAGAATTTTGATCCCCATGCTTGAGCCATGTGGTTCTAGACCTCTGCCGCCAACTGGGAAAGAAGGTTGGCTCTCTCGGCAATGAGAGCATCAGAGAGCGGTTGGCTGAGGATGAAGTCAATTGAGCACGAATCGAGTCAATTCTGAGCTGTCTCTCTCATAATGTCTTCGGGTGCCATTTGACAAGCTTGATCTTCTCACACACCTGAAACATCGGGACACCATCCACGCCTGGCTTATAACATCCTCCCACCTCTCATGTTTCGTCCACATCTCCTCAAAACAAAAGAGACCGGTTTTTCCAAGATTGCTTGAGATTGCGCCCAACTTTAAGGAGAATGGGGATATGCTTAGACATACTAGGATTGAGGTGGTGCACCAAAGATATGGGAAAAGTTGTTTTCTAGTCAAAAGTTGAGAGAACACGGTCCAGGCATTCCTTAATTCCTCCATGCCTATTCGTCAGCCAAATGAACTTTCCTCGGTGAATCCCAAATCACCCCAGTGACGATTGATAGGGATTTTACTACACACGTAAACGGGCTAAAAACTCATGTAATACTTGTAAGAATGACAAGGTTATTGTAGTATAAACGGATCACGTAAGGTCGTTCTCCACAGGGATTATTAAATATTTCGAACACAAACCAAATTCCAATTAATTATTATAAAGTAGAATTTGAGATGATTGATTTTATAACCTGCTTAAATTAAAAACGAATTTAATTAATATAAGTAAACTAATCTGCAATATTAAAGATGAAAGAAAAAGAACCAGTTTTGGATAGATCAAATTAAGAAAGCACTAGGGTTCCACCATCACCTAGCAATCATATTAACTTTTACCAATTACGTATGATCTACACATGCCACTTTGAAGGTTAGATTTTCCTAATTCATATTCTACTTGGAACCTCCAACATAGAACGTATACCTAACATGCAACCCATTCGGATGTTCGGATCAAATCTGAACATGAAAGACTCATTATGCTTTATGAAAACCCCTTGAAAAACCATGCAACCCTTAAGACGTAGTGTTCATCCTAAGTGAAATTACAATTATTAATCACAATAAGCTAGCGTCAATTTCAGGGAACCTTCTGACCAAAATTGCATCAAATTAATTTCCCCTAATGGTGATCAGGCATTAAGACAATTAGATAGTTTTAATCCCGATGATTAATAATTCAAAGTATGCATACAATCAATCATAAGCAATTAAATAAAAATCACATATTCATGCTAAGGCTCACGGCTTCGCCCTAGCAAAAGGAATTAGTTACGCATATTCATAATTAAAATCATAGAAAATATTATTAAGAAAAAGATTGAAAGCACCTTAAAGTAGAAAAATCTCCAAAAACCCTAGCAATTCTCTCTGTCTCCAAAGTTGCATAAAAGAAAGGGATGTGATATCCACACACCCTATTTTACTTCTCACACACCTTTTTAATTTTCAACCGTTAGATCAGATGAATTGAAGAAGATCAACGAACATAAATTATCAAGGGGTGTGTGAGAAGTAAAATAAGGTGTGTGGATAGCACAAGAAAGCGTAGTCAAAACTAAGAACGTCAAAGCAATATATTTGCTAAGCCATCCACAAACCCTAAAACATAGGTCTCTTATTCCAATAAGGAAACTAAGAAAAATAATAAAATATCTTAGAAAATAAAACCCTAATTAAACTAGAAGAATCTGCCAAGTACTTGTCTAGCCACGTTATAGCCTCAGATCTCCTCCAAATCCGGCCCAAGATAACTTGTTTTAAAGATTAGGACCTTCTGAACACATCTTCAGAAGGCCACGAAACCATACGAGGTCATCTTGGGCTCCAAAAATACAATTTAAGCTTAGAAACTTCATTTTCCAACACCGCGCATAGCTCCTTTATTTTATCGCTAGAAAATAACCTCTTGGTGGAAAAATCCCAAATTTTGATAGGATTAAGCTAAGTGACTCACGAACGTCCTCCAACTGGAATTACTCCAAAATTCGTCCATTTGGTCTTGTTTTGCTCCAGAGGAAATTGGAAATCCTATATTGAAAATACAATTCAAAGTATCAAAATTCTTCTAAAATATTAACCAAAATATACTAAGAATAGGGTAAAATATATAATATGAAATTGACTCATCAACAATCTTCAATAGTGTCATGGAAATTCAAAATCTGATGAATGGGTCTGAAACTCCTACCCTCTTTTTCCTCAGATTGAAGAAGTTCATTAAAATCTCCCCTAAAGATCTAGGGAAGGGATGATTGGGAAGCTAGGGATCGGAGTAAAGCCCAAGTTTTAGAATGGCGGTTGGTATTAGGATGGCCATAGAACCTCGTCAGACACTAGTGGTCTGAATTGCCATAACCCCCCCCCCCCACCCTAAAAAAATTGCAACGTCAATATGGTAAGGATCCTTAAGGGTGTCCCCATATCCCAAAGCAGAACCAACCGGCCATATTTTCCATTTGAATCAATGTAGAACGCTAAGTCAAAGCCAAGCTTAACTTTTAGAGTTCTAAGAACACAACCATTGCATTTGGACTCACACAGAAACGCAATGTTAGGACCTTGTTGATGGAGAATTCCAGTTAGAGCTTGAACTGTCCGGGGGTTCCCAAGCCCCCAGCAGTTTCAAAATAGTACTCTCATTACAGGTGGCAGGGCTGAGAGGGCTCAACTACCACTGATCTTTTGTAAAAGTTTTTTCATATCTTATCTTCCTTCCCAGCCAGCTGGAAATCTCAGTTTCCTCCAGCTCCTTAGAGGGGATAATCATGACATCGTACAGCTTCCCACATGGAGGAGACATAGGTAGAGTAGACCCCCTCGAGATCCCACAGTGCCAACCTTTCCTCTATTTCGTACACCACCACAACTTTAACCACCATCTTCTTCTTCATTTTCCTGTTGTTTACCTTCTTCTTTCCCTTCTTCATCATCATCTTGTACATCTTCATCTTCGTCATCTTTTTAACTTTTTCTTTCCCCCTTTCATCATCATCTTGTACACCTTCTTCTTCTTCTTCTTTTTTCCCTTAACTTCCCTCATCAATTCCTTCACGTCCTCCGTCAACTCTTTGATCGGATCATATTTATATATATTTTTACTTCGAATTCACTCGTCTTTTCTTAGTTAGTTCCTTATATTTTTAAGCTATTTACGTTATTTTTGTGTTTTTAGGATTTGTTATGCAAAGAAAATAAAAATAGAACAAGTGAAATTTTATGTAATAACTTCGTCAAAACTGTCTGTGTAGATCAGCTTTTAAATAAAATTAAAAAGAAAAATAAGAAATGTATGAAAGTGCAGTGAATGGAATAGGGTTGGTGAAGCTAATGGACGGAAGAGAAGCAAAGCTGCCTTTGGCAGCTGAGAAAAAGAATAAAAAAAAGAAGAAAATGGGAACAGATTAAAAAGATGAAAAAGACGTGAGAAGAAGGGAGACAGGAGTGCGCAAAACACACAGAGCTAAGGCAGCGTGAGGAGGGCAGCGTGAGTGGAAATAAAATAAGGGGAGGTGAGTGAGGACAGCTATGGAGAGAGACTGACGACTAGCAGAAACCGAGGGGAATAAGAGGCAGGTCAGAGAATAAAGAAAGACCTTGGCAGCCAGCGGAAAGAGGAGGCTGCCCTTGCAGCCTTGAAAAACTAAAAGCAGAAAATAAAGAAGAAGTCAGACGGAGGGAGAAGAGGCACAGCAAGACAAACCAGGGGGGTTGGCAGCCTTGAAAAACAAAAGAGCAGAAACCGAGGGGGGAAGGAAGGCGCAGACAGAGGAGAAAAGAAAAGCTGCCTTTGCAGCTGAGCAGCGCAGCAAAGCACAGCAACTGTGCGGGAAAAATAAAAAGGCAGGTCAGAGGTCAGAGGTCAGAGGTCAGGGGTCAGACGAGAGAGCAAGGCTCGGCAGGAAGCAAAGTTTCACTCCATCTTTTCTTGGTTTTATCTTCTCAAACCCATGTTTTACTTTTGGTTTAATTTGATAATAATGTGTAACTAAATTTATTTTGGCTAGAGGTTAATTCAAAGCCATGAATATATTTGTAATATGAATTGATTACCTTCAGTTGTGATTTCTGAGTTGTGATTTAATTTGCTTAACTGCTTGATTGATAACTTATTTTTGTATGTCGATTAAGGATGCATACTTAATTTACATGCATGAATTTGATGCTAGAATATAAGTAAATTTCACCTAATCGTTATGAACTTATATTCACAAGTAGTGAATGTTGCTAGTCACAATCACGTTAAGTAAATTCTTGGCATAAGTTTCATGCAAATCATAGTAACGAGTGCCTCGTCAATGCTTATGTTTTTCATAGAACTTAATGATCCTTGCTTGTATCTCTATTATGCAATTCATGTAGGGAACTTGTAGGGAATGTTTTGGGTTGTCGTATGCAATCATCCAACCCAATAACTTGTGGAAAAACTGAGGGTTAATTAGTGCAATTCACGGTTAATTTGGGGCGTTGAGATTTACAATTTATTGAAAGAACAACTGAAAATCAATTTAGGTTGCATATGTGTCATGTGTGGAGAAGAACCCTCTAGCTAGTCCGTCACCTATCCTTTCACCTTAATTTCATGCTTTTGTCAATTCTGTAATTTATTTAAGTTTAATTTCCTTCTCGTAAAAACCAAACACCCCCCATTATTAAATTATATTATTTAGTTAATTTTCATTGTTGTTAGTCTTTTAATTCAATTTCCGTCCATTTCAATTTCTAAGTGTCTAATTGGATTGTTTTCATTATTTTGAGTCATTCTAAGTGTGTTTCGAGTTATTAGAGTTTTTAGCCTAGTTTTGTGTCCTTGAGTCTTGTTTAATATTTTTAAATTAATTTATAATAGATTAGCAATCCCTCCTAATCCCCGGCCTAGAACGATACCCTACTTACATCTATACTACAATTGTCAAAAAGAGGGTTTAATTTGTGTGTCAAGTAATTCTCACATCACTCTTCCACCTTTAACATATTCATCTAAAAAAATATCTTTCTCGTGGGCCAAACACCCCACAGCCACCTTCAACTCCTTAATTTGTACTTTAAGCTCTCTGACATCATTTGTATCCTGAGTTCCTCTTTGCTTCAGTGGGCACCATCTCCCAAATCCCCACCGCCTTCCATTTATTGCCAGTCATCACAATTACATTTCCCAACACAATCAATCATAAACATTCATAAATAGTCAAGAAAATTCACAAAAAAATTCTAATAGTTTCACAATTCTTCATAAAGTTCATCACTTTTGAAATAAGGTCATACCTCTTAGCTTTCAGTTATGTACATCTGGACCTGTTCATGGATTGATTGCTTATTCATTGTTGACCACCGGAGAATTCTTGGGATGGCTACTGGATTAGTCATGTTGCAATATCGTAGTGGCTTCTCCAGTTGGGCAATTTTTTTGTATGCCCACACCTATAAGTACACTAAATTAGTACTTATCACAATCACAACAATTTGACCCTTATTAATACTCAATCAAGCCAACAAATTGTACCTGAAATGTATAACTAAACCCTTTGCAGCCCCATCCGGATCTCTATCTCCTCTTACGTCCCCTCAGTTATTCCTTTTCCTCCTCTTCATCTCCTTCCTCATCATGATCCTCTCTTCCTCTCCCTCTCATAGCAGTAGCAAAACGAAGGTTGTCTTGTAGTTGTTCGAACAATATCGCACCCCATGAACAATTGTTGAACCTTTCCATGTCCTTTACGAGGTCTAAGTACTCTATGTTCACACCCACATTACTCTTCACCCCCTATCAACACACTCTTGGCGAAGTAAACTAGCCTCATCTTCAACACATCATCCTCATCCTTGCATTGTTTAAACTCCTTTTCAAGCTCTGCACATGTCACTTTACCTTTGTCTTTCACACCCTTACCCTTACTATTCTCTCCAACAAAACCTAACTTCTGGGGAAAATACTTAGTCAACAGCCTAATGTTAAAAGGCTCAACCTCTAGATCGTAGGGTTCGTCACAATGAAGCCCTGTAATGAGGCAAAAGTCATTATTCGTGAACTCGGGGACCTCACATCCTATTAAATATGTGAGTCCTTCTAGGTCCTTTATCCCATGATTTACCACTCTATGGATCAACAATATATGCACCAGCTATCCATTGAAGGCTAATCTATCGACACTCTCTAAGTGTCCAAAGCATGAGGCACTAAAATCAGTAAGTTGTGCATCTTTAAACTTGTGACGCATGACTCCTAGGACATGACTAGCTTGAGAAAGGTTGTTAACCCTTCCCCTATAAGATTCTTCCTCTTTTGTTGTGAGTTCAACCCCTTGATTTGCCATATCCAGTACACATAACAATACAAGCATTCATCACAACCATATTTACCAACATATACCCTCATAACAACCAAATACAATAATGTTTATCATTGACACAACCTATCACCAAGTTCTCATAACTATACATATACTATGAACATACTTTCATAAGTTAAGAAATACCAAATTAATTCATAAAATTAACAGTGATTCATCAACACAAATCATTCCCAACTCAACAATATAAATTCAACAAAACAAACTAAATCATATATACCTTGTACACAACCTATCAACCACAGTTCATAAACCTACATCTCACCAGAATTTTCAAATACTTCCACATCAAGTAATATCATCAACCCACTTGCATAAATAAACATAAACACTAAAAAAATACACAATTTTACATACAATAACAAAATTATTTTCTAGGGTTCCAAATTTTCAAACTCACCAAATTTCAAATTTAGTTTATGGAATCAAGTTTGAGGTCGACTTTTGCGGAAGCAACGACTTTGAACCCACTTCAATCAAGGAACCACTAGATTTTTTTCCTCATAGTAGTTGCTCACCCTCAAACCAAAGATGCTTGAATGTCGAAGTGCACCGAGGCCGGAGACAACAACCACAACAATACTCCAACTGAGTTTCGAACAACAATGAACTTTTTGAACGCTACCAAAGTTATGAATGCGCATGATGTCGGGGTGAGAAGTAGATTTTGGGAGGAGAAATTTTTTTTTTGGTTTTAACTATTGTTGTCGTGGGGAGGGAGGGAGAGAGTTTAATTCCTTATTTTTTGAGTTCTTGTGGATACCGTTTCATTAATTCATGGGGTCTTTTTTAATCCGGTTTCACACTAAGCCCTTTTCGATGGATTCGTTTTCAGCCATTCAAATTTAATCTTACGTTCCACATCCCGTTCCCATGTACCGTCCGCAAACCTCAAACTTTGGAAATCGTGAACGGTGCAAATACAAGTCCACCAAACCCCGGTACTGACTGAAAACGGGATTGATATATATTGTAGCAGATATGTTCACTCCTCCTATTTTTTTCTCTTTAAATTTTCAAAGGCATTTTCTTGTCTATATAAATTTGATGCAAGCTTGTATTTTGACATGTAAACTACTTCCATGTTCTTGCTTTGGTTGTGCTCCAGCTTAGGGATTGAGTACTTTGTGAAACTAGTGTCGCAAAATATGCCCAAAACCCAAAAATGTTCTCTTGGTTCTTTGGTGACCAAGAAATATATGGTCATTCACTATTGAATCTGAAATGAATTACAGAGAAAAAATGGACGTATTTTAGGTTAAACAAAACACAAATCACCCCACAATAACAAAACCAAATTTCTAGAATTTATTGCGTTTTGTTAAAGACATGTGACCCCATTTCCAGTCTTTGATTATTTTCTCCTTGTATAAGACTTTCGATTGCAATGAATGGTGGGATTTGACTTTGTCGCGCAATGCCTATTTCTCAGAAGTCTAGCAAAAGACCAAGACTCTCTATCGTCGTTCTTTTTCCTGCTTTGCATTGTAGGAATATCAAATATGTGGCTAGGGCACGTCCTAGGACTTAGGAGGTCCTGTGCAAAATTTACTTTTATACCGATATAAAAAATTTCATCGCTTACACTAAATTTTAAATATAAGTATATTAGATCTCATTTGAAACATCAAATCATATTGACTATTTCAGTCCTAAAAGATAATCTGTCATTAGATGGTACTGACTAAATTATTTGGGTGTTTGATGCAATATCAACGAAGGAGGAAGAAAACCTGGGAGAGAGAGAAGAAGAATGAAGAAAACCTAAGATTGACAATGACAACAAGAGTGAGCCCGCAAAACGATGCGAGAGAGGGATCGAGAGAGCCACAAGAAGTAAAGACTTGACTAATAATACATAATTTTTTGAGATGATAAATTAGTAGGCTCATACCGTATAAAATATGTGGGATTAGTTTAATTAATATGAGCATTGTTTAATACATAATTGCACCAAACACTCACGTCCATATTATTTATCTTATCCGGTCTTTTATAGGGACTGCCAAATGAGTCCTTAATGTATTACTAAAATGATCGATGGTAAACAAACTCAATGACCACTTTTATCAATGTTTAAATCTCATGAACCAAAGTAAGAAGTTACATCAATCGTAAAACCAATTTTGGCTAAAATGCCAAAAAGAAATAACGATAGGCTATTATGGGGACGGGAAGGGGAGTTATAGAGATAGGTCATAACCCATAAGGGGTTGCAATCTTTTAAAATATGAATTTTCTTTGTTCATTTATACTTTTATATACTAAGAAACTAAGGGTTTGTTTAGAAATGCTTTTAAAAGACTGAAAATGTTTTTAAACAAAATATTTTTACAGAAAATATTTTTGGATTCCAAAAGCACTTGAAGTGTTTTCCGCAAGAAACAACAGCTATTTGTTTCTTTTAGGAAGCAGTTTTAAGTGTTTTTTCTAGAATTTATTTGAATTTTTACTAAGAATTGGTTTCACAAATATTTTCATCAAAAATACTTTCAGTTACTTTAAAAACACTTTCAAACAAACTCAAAATAATAAAATATGCGGGATATTATTGAATATAAGGAAAGAGGAGGCCCACTTCTTGTCAGATGGGAGAGGCCCCACTTGGTTTGGTCGGTGGTGTGAAAAGAAACGCCAAAATTACAGGATACACACTATAATAGTTGGCCTTATTTTGGGAGGGCCTGTGCCGTTGCAAATGTAGCATAGCCAATGGGCGGGCCCTATATGTGGCTCTGTCATAGAAGAGATTTTTCAGTGTGTTCGAAATATAGAATGGTACGTTACATGTCATTGTACAAATAGAAAAATACTTATATGAACAAATTAATAATTAAAAAAGTAAAACTTTCCTTCACTTATGTAATGACATGTAGTTTATCATCCATGTACAAGGGCATAGAGAAAAATTTCTCCTGTCATGGTCACCTATATGTGTGGACATCTTAAATACTTTACTACGACAAGCATATGAGAGAAGCAACCCTTCTTAGTTGAAGATAATGAAAGGATGTGTGAAAGTATTATAATCTTGGTATTTGCTACAATATTTACATGTGTTTAATACGATTACTGCAATGGTAAAAGTATTACCAACTGTTTATGTAATTGCTACAGTTGATTGACTAAACGACCTTATTTTAATTTTTTTTTTATAGAGATAATCTTTGCAGAGTAATTTATAACATGAACGGTGTTACAATCCATACCTTAAATATTGTATTTTATTTTCAAGATATGTGACATGACTATTTTGCCCCTAAGTGGGTTTCTTGATTAATTTATCAAGCCTTGACTCAAGAATTATATCCTCATACTTTCTCAAGTTTCATAATTTTGGTACATAAGTTTTACGTCGAAATCGAATCACAAATCAAGACCTTGGGAGTCTAATTGTACAATTACTGAGGGGCAATTTTGTAATTTCACTTAATGGGTTTAAATGGGATTGCATAACTCTCAGTTCCTCTATTTTCTCCCTCAGCTCAAACATACCTTTGTCTATATCTTTTTAACTCTCGACACTTTCATTCTCTCTCTAAGCTCCGAGATCTCCTAGCATCTCTTCTCTTCGAAACAACAACAAATCGAACCCAAAGACTAGAGGAACCTTGAAATGTACTTGCATGCATCATCAGGGCATTATAGGGTGAATCACCATTGAAGCCGAGGTGAACTCGTGCTTTCTTATTGTTATTTCTAGGTTATTCTTGCTGTTCTTGAATCTGTGATGGTAATTTCATGTGAAAACTTGAGGGTTTTTACCCTCTGTTGTTCTTTGTGCATTGAACACAACTCCAACGACCAACCCCGGTGAAATGCCGTCGAGTCCGAAGTTGGTGGGTGCTTATGCACATTAAATCTCGTTCTCCGTACCTCTATGATGATTTTTAGTGAAGTGATGAACTTTGTTTCGAGCTCTAACCTTGCATGCATATTGTTCTTCCTATTTCCCGAATTCGGCGAGTTGCCCCGAGCTCAAGCCATTGAATCCAAGACCGATTCAATCCCCCTTTCTCCTAAAAAGATCCTAGATTCCGGCAATTCCGGCAATTCTCGGGCACCGGCGACGGTGACCTACGACGGTGACCGTTAGTTTTAACGGCAAAGGTTGAGATTCCGTTAACTTTAACAGAATCTAGTAACGGGGAAGATATATTCTGTTAACCTTATTTAAATCCTCATTGCACCAATGCATGGCACTGGCGACGACAAGTGCGACACCTACTTACTATTCAGTGGCGGCGAGTACGGCGATGCGTGTATCCTGACGCATGGCCAACCGCAGCGGCGTGTGACAGACCTGAGACCTAACCCTAGGTTTTTTGGTGTTCTAAATCAAGTGGTGCCCTCCGTTTGTGCAAATTCGAAGCTTGAATGATTGAATTGGACTATGTTCCCCTAAAATGATGATTTAAGCTTATCTTAGCTTATATTGATATTGACAGGGTTGATTGAGGATCAGAAGGATACAGGCAAGGAGCTTAATTGCGAAGGACGCTCTGCTTACCTGTAACTTGTGAGTGGACCCCTTCGAAAAATTTACGTGTGTATATATATATATACATATATTTACGTATATGCTTAAATGCTTAATATGTGGATGCATATTGTTGTGATAGTCTATATATATATATATATTCATAATGAAAATAGTGAATTAGAATTAATGATGCTGATATGTATTGAAAATAAGTTTATTAAACTTTGAAATGAAGACTTACAATTTGCCTACTGGAAATTACAGTTGATGAAAATGAGGATGGAGCTCGCATGCATCCTAGACATGATAATTAAAAGTAGTGTTTATATTTCTGATTGGATACAATATGCAGTTGAATTTTGGACTCTGTTCTTGTTCTAGAGAATAAGCAGAGTGTTTAGCCTCATTTCAATGAAATCTGAGCTATGTTGATATAGGCTAGAGATGGACGGATGGAATGATTGAGCGCGAGAATCTCGCTGTCTTGATGATGATTGAAACTGAAGCATGAATCCCGATCCTGCATGTGTTGTGAGCTGTAAAAGCTGGAGAAATGATTTTCTTTTTCTGTGGAGTCATGCAGCTAATTTCGAAACGATGGATGAATAGTAAAAGTGATTTTACTATTCATGAATAGTGACTTGTCTGAATGATTGCTGCTATTGCTGATGCTTCTTTTGGTGATAAATTCACATGGCTTCTTCTGTAGGATTTACATGGGTAAAAATTTGAAATGATTATAAATTATTACATTTTGAACTTTACAATTCAAATGGGTCTTGGGAACCTGATAATCTGCCCATTTGGCTTTTTGCATGCTGACGGGTTGTTGAGAGGATGATTCTGAAGATTTGGAGTCTGAGTCTTTAGTATGGAGCATAACTGCTTTTGCAAGTAATTGTTGGGCAAAGTCCTTAAATTGGGACGATTTTTCTTTCTTTTTCGAACTCGACTTGGACAACTTAGAATACCTTTGAGAGATGAAGAGGGACTAATGTCTGATAGGGATTGTTTTGGAACTTTTGGCCATGCCATTTTTTGCTGGACTGGTTGTGCTGGAATGGCTTGAACTTAAGCTTGAATGATGGGAAATTCAGATAGGACCAGCTTGATGATCTTCTGATGATTGAACTTATCCCACCATTTGACTGCTCTTTGTCGATAGACTTCGTCAGTTTCAACTTCATAACTCCACTTCATTATCCACGGGATTTTGTATTTGGCCATGAATAATGGGAGAAGAGTGATATGGTGGTTGAATCTGCTTCTGTCAAATTTCTTTTGGAAATTTTCCGTTAAAACATGCATGGGATCCTCAGGAAAGAGGCTGGTTGTTGGGGCATGAGAAGACCACCATCTCGAAAACAATGCTGGGAAATTCAATCTGAAACTTTTATCAAAAGTAACAAACCATGAAAGACTAAAGTCCTCTGTTTGATGGAGAAAAATGTTAGACCAAGAGTCGATATAATCAAAATAATTGTATTTGTTATTGGGAATAAGGACATGCTGAGAATGAAGAGGTTTGGATTGGTAAAGAGGGAATCCCCATTCTGTTTATGTTAGGAATTTTCCAATGTGAAGGGCATGGTAAAGAATCTTGTTGGCATGAGTTGTACTAAAAATTGGCTTAATAGCAATGGATTCAGTCTCATTGACAATGACTTGGTAAAATTTGAAAGTTTTATGTGGTGCATTTGGCAAATAATGGAAATTGGCCGGGAATACTGTTTTGTCTATTTTGGCTGGTGTCTGTTCCTGGGAGATATTGAGAGGTATGCTGAAAAGGTATTCCTTGGGTGATTTATTAACGTATGAAGATGTTTTAGTATAACTAATTGATGGGTTTGATGAAGATGGGTAATGGGATGAATAAGGATCATACTAACTGACTAATGTCGTTTGGTAGTTTGGCCTTGGTGTTTGGTAGTTTGGACGAAAATTTCCTATTGTGGATCCTAAAGGAGTGAATCAGTTGGTCATGGCTAAGGCTGATGAAGAATCTGGGTTTGATTATTGTTTTGGTGGTGGTAAAGTGGCTGGAAGCCTTCTTTAATTAGGCTTCTGTCCTAACATTCTTCCCCTGCAAAAATTCTCTTGTTAGGAAATCGGGGATGCTATTGCGGCTGCCTTTAATGTACTTAATGTCAAAATAGAAAATGCTTAATAAGGCTTGCCACCGTGCAAAAATCTGTTTTGATGCAATGTTTTGAACATTTTTTTTTGTAAAACATGTTTAGTAGATTTGCCATCGACTCTGACTAAAAAATTTTGATTTAATAAATCATCTTGAAATTTGCTAATGCATAATACAATAGATAATATTTCCTTTTTAATAGTACTATAGTTATATTGTGCCAGATTCCATACTCCTGAATGGAAACAACAATTTCTTTAGGAGATCCGGAAGAGATTGACTGCTTGAGGATACCTCCATAACCGATATCAGATGCATTAGTTTCAACTATTTTAAATGAGTTGGGAATTGGAATGCCAAGACAGGGCAATGCCTTAAAATGTGATTTGATTTGTTTGATAATGGAAGTATGAATGAGAGACCATGATGGAGGATTATCTTTGAGACGATCAAATAAGGGTTTACATTGTTGTCAGAGGTGAGGATAGAATTTTCAAACATAATTTAATGATCCAAGGAACCTCTATAACTGGGTCTTGTCAGTAATCTGATATGGGAATTTATCAGCAAATTGAATGACTCTGTCAATGGGTTGAATGGTAGACTTATAGATATTATATCCTAAGAACCTAATCTTAGTCTGAAACAAGTTAATTTTTTATGCAGAAACAACTAATCCATTGGATTTGATTATTCTAGCAAATATATGTAAATGTTTCCAATGTTCATCTATTGACTTTGAATAAATAAGAACATCATCAATATAAACAATTGAAAAATGCTATATTGATTAAAAATCTCATTCATAATATTTTGAAATTCACTAGGGGCATTCTTGAGGCCGAAAGGCATTACATTCCATTCATAATGACCAAAAGGTGTTACAAAAGTTGTTTTGTATTTATCAGATTCATGTATTTGAATTTGCCAAAAACCTAATTTCATGTCAAATTTCGAAAAATAACTGCTTAAGAAAGCCTTTTTATCAAATCTCTTTTGTTGGGAATTGGATACCAAATCCATTCCAAAACTTCATTCAAAGGTTTATAGTTAATAACTAATCTGGGAGTCCCTCTTTCTAATTATGCGTTCTTCTGAACATAAAATGCAGGGCATGACCATGGTGATTTACTTTTTCTAATAATTCCTATATGAAGAAGTTCTTGGATATATGTTTTGCAGAATTCCATGACTTCTTGACTCATTTAGATAGGCCTAGCCTTAGTAGGAATTGTTGATTCATTAAACTCCTTTATGTAAGGGAGCTTAACAATGTATTGTTTGCGGTGCCAAAAGGTGTTGGGAATATAAGAACAGATATCATTAATAAGTTGCTTTTGAAAATTATCAATAGTTTCTAACAAAGATTTATTTGTTAGCTGTTCTTCAATTCTTTTGTGATTAATTTCTTCTTTTAAAAAACTAATGTGTTGTGATTTATTAGTAATTATACTAATGGTTTTTGAAATATTATATTTTTGTAAGTGTCTTAATTTTTTTAGGTCTGTTTCTAGGCAAAATTTAAATGTGATTTTCTGTCCTAAGACCCTGGTTGTAATCTGATTATGATGAACCTTAAAAGGATATATAAGAGTTATGAAAGGGATACCTAAGATGACTGGATCTGAAATATTTTCGATTAAAACAAATGGGGTTTTAAAAAAAATATTGTTTTGACAAACATGTGCTATAGGTATTTCATATTTTAATTGCATTGGTGACTGGTTAGCAGCACTAAGTATTTCGGTTGATTTATGAAAGTACTTAGTAGGAATTAATCCTTCTTGAATACAATTCAAGTCTGCACCGGAATAAATCAAAGCAATTGTTTCTAAATGAAAATCTTCAATTACTATTTTAATTTTAGAATACCATTTCTGGATTCTTATCTTGTCTAAGATACCTAAGACTAAGTCTTGTGTGGAATGTTTGCCCGACTGAGTATCTAAATGGTGATCTGAAGAGGAACTACTGCATTCTTCTTCTTTAATAAGTGCTTGTGTTTGAATTTTACTAAGATGAGTACTGACTTCTAAATTTTTCAGATTTTAAAACCTAATTTCATCTTTGATTTTATTAATTTCTCTTTGGAGGTCTTGAACCGTGATTTCTTTCTTAGACTTATTGAACCTTTTCAAGGTTGTGCTCAGAGATATTTTTGGATTTTATTGGTATTGGCTAGTGCCAGGTTCTTCTGGAGAAACTAATTTCTTTAGTTTCTAGAGGTAAAAGGATTTTAATTCCGGGTTATCAACCTTGCTAATTAATTCAATAAGAAGATTTTCTTGTTCTTCTTCTTTGTTGAGTACTGAAATCTTGTTACTGCAACAAGTATCAGTACAACCTATTTTAATATTGGGTGATGAAAGACTACTTGAGGAATTGTTGTCAGAAGAGGATAATTCCAAATCATCTTCTGATTGACTATGGTCTGTATTCCTAAGTTCTAAGACTTGGATTAATTGAAGTTTCTCTTCCTCAGAGATCTTCAATTGGTTGATAGTTTTCTTAACACGACATTTGTTGGCATAATGGCCAAATTTTCCACATTTGTAGCATTTTCCTTTTTGGTCTTGAGGGAAAAATTTCCCTGAATGTTTTCTTTTTGACTTATCAGTCTTGGGTTTTTTCATAAAATTTATTGGTTTCAAAGTTTGTATTTTTAGATTTAGATTTATTGTATTTAGGGTATTGCCTACCTGAGTACTTGTTGGAGTACTTTTGGTAGACTTGTGACCTTTTCTTCTTGTTGGAAGGAGCAATAGGAGGTAGTCCATATTGTTCACAGAACGTTCCTAATTCATACTTAGCGATGGATTTATCTTTGTTAACTTGTTTTGAAATTTTCATATCTATACACATTTTCAAACCTTCCTTCTGGATTATATTAATTATATTGCCATAAGTAAGGGTATGATATGGTATGACACCGTCTTCATTAACTAAGACGTTTCTAATTTTATGAGCAAAGAGGTTTGGTAATCCATTAATAAATTTTTCATTCCAAAATGGTTGATTACTATCTTCTCTAAGTATGAATCTAGACATGAATACATCTTTGTACCATCTAAAGTCGCTTAATGTAGGACATCTTAAATTACTGAGTTGATCATGGATCCTAGAGGTACTAGGTGTTCCTATGATCATGAAAAGTAATGTGTTGACTGTGTCAGGGACTCCTTGCCCTATTTGTTCATCAAAAATGGGTATTCTGTCTTCATCTCTTTTGAATGCATGTTTTATTTCAATTCTGGATTGTTCACTGAGATGTTTCTCCCACCAGGAATGAAGCATTCCAGTAAATCCAATGACCAAAAGGTCGACAACCTGTGTTTGGCTTATATTATGATTGGTGATATAGCTATTAGCTACCATAGAGATATGTTGAAATTTGTTTAAGAGTTCTTGTTCTGATAAGCCATCTATATTCCATTCATAGAGTTTATCAGAAGAGACGGATAATTGATTTTGGATATTTCTTTCTTCAAACTGAATATCAAGAGGTGTAGGTCTGGGATACCAGTTTTTTGTGAGGGATGTTGGTTAACACGTTTGTTGGTAATTCATTTGAGTTCAAGATTTTGAAAAGCTTGTTCCACTTTCCTTATGGAATCTGTGTCAGTTTCGTTTTCTGAATCCCATATTGTAGAAATTATTTCTACATGAGACTCATCTTGATTTTGTAAAACATTGACTGTTTTTTCTTGTTTTAACTGTTGTAACATTTTGTCTATTTTTTGACTTGTGGACATTGTCTTTAAAGCGATTGTGCTAGAGGAAGATTCTAGGAAGTTGATTAATGGTTTTTCTTTGTGCGTTGGTTTTGGTTGAGAAAGTTTATCTATCTTTGTTTCTATTTTATCTAACTGTTTTCCTATGGTGTGAAGACTCTGATTAGTGAAATTATTCTGTTCAATAACGAGTTTAACTCTTGCATCTTCCTTAGGAAGCTTAAAAGGAGTAGCTGGAAGTTGGGTATAGGTAGTGGTGATGAGGATTGTTTCTTGAAGGGGATGGCTAGAAGAGACAATGGTCTTGTCTTCTTTAAGCCAATTTTCTTTGGTTATTACTTCTAATTTCTTTGCAGGCTCATAGTACTTTTCAACATAATCAAAGAAAAATACTTCAAACCTTTGGATTTCCATAAAATTGGTCCATTCTTTGTAAATTTCCAATTTTTGTTCTTTGGTATATTTGTTTCTGAAAACATTCCTTCTAGGAATATTTTCTATAGCTTCAATATCGGCATTGAGCCTTTTCTTGTTCCATTTGAAAGGTTTGTTTAGAACTAAAAGTTGGTGATTAATCTGACGTACTTTAAAATCAGATTCTGTTGGAGAAGTTTGTTCTCCCTGGTCTTGGGTGTGAGATTGATATCTTGGATGTGTTACTTGGGAAGTTGTTTCTACTGATTTTAATTTGATATTAATCAAATCATTGATTAATTCTTGTTAGGTAACAGATGAACTAGTGTCTATTGCTTTCAACTTCCTATTGGCTAATGAATTGATTAACTCTTGATCTTGATTCATCCTATCGGTTGGTATGGATCCAGAAAAAGAATTTCAGCTACGAGTAATTGATCTGTGTGACTGGGAGGACTCACAAGATTTTCTGGCTGGATGGTCAAAGTTGATTTTAACAGTTTCGTCAAAATACTGTTTTATGTGGTCTAGGTTGACTAGACTATTCTGGATGGCTACTAGTTTACTTTCATTGATCAAACACTAATCTGAAGGTAGACTGATATCTGACCACCTAATGGTTTTGGGAACTTTGATGTTTGCATTTTCTTGATTTGTTTGGATTAAAAGTGTATGATCTCTAAGACTTTTGGTTAAAGCCTGGAAATTCATATTTGTGCCAGTGACTTTGTAGGAAACTCGGTATATTAATGCTAAGGGATGTGTTCCTTCAAGGACTTGGTATCCTAAAGTTTTAATGTTTAATGTGAGGGCTTTCAGCATGTGAGGGTCTGAAAGGCTTATGGTGAGGTCGGGAAAACAATAAAAATGGATAGGTCCATTGTAGAGACTTGACTCGATCATTCCAAGAATACTATCACTAAATTTAGTGAATTGAGCAACTCGAAGACATAACAAAATAGAGGTGTTAAGGCCTCTATGTGTTAATGGTTTTACAGCTATTTGAACTAAGCCAATGTGAATATAGTTATGACCATCTTTTATGTGTATTTTGATTTGTTCAGCGAAAAACAATTGACAAGTTTCATGTTCTTTACTAAGAGCATAACCTTTTTCAACTGTTTTAACATGATGTTCACTTCTAAATGAGGCTACTGACCATTTCTTTTTGTAAATATTTTTATTGAAACCTTGGGGATATTCCAATCTCCAAAGTCAACACTTTCATCAGTTTGAAAATCAAGGTTTTGTTCTTTGTTGATGCACAAAACCGGAGGTTTTGGAACAACGTAAATCCGACCGTGAATCTGCAAGTAATGTAAATAACACAAGATGTATCGTGGTTCACCCCAAGGTTTGGGCTACGTCCACACTGATTATGTATTTATCTAAGAGGTGAGGGAGAGAACCTCTGTAATGAGAGGAGATGTGAGAAGGGTGAGAAGGCTCCATAAATGGCCTCAGAAATGGCCTCCCCTAATTGTGAGGGTGAGGGGTCCTTTTATAGAATAAGGGCTGCTCACTTATTACATATTTGCCCCTTCCTTTATTACATAATTACATTTAAGTCCCCCGAGTATTTATACGAGGTCTAAATATGAGGCCCTAAATATGGTATAAACAGTAGTCCCTCAAGTTTTTAATCAAGAGAGTCTTTTGGCTGGAGACTTGAAATTCAGTCCATGTGTGGGCCGAAGTAACTAGATGCTGTCTTGAGCTGATGCTAAACTAGAAGTAGCACATGCTGCGAGGCTGCTCGGCTCGTGGCTTATATTGCCTTGGTTGGCTCGGCTTTATGGCGTTTGAAGGTGAGGGAATCCCTTTTATAGAATAAGGGCTAGCTCATCAATACATGAATGATGGGCTAGAGTTGATGCTCGCGGCGAGGCAGTTGCTCAGTAGGCAGCGATGCTCTCTAATGGTGATGAGGGGATCCCTTTTATAGAATAAAGGTTCACTCCTCGATACATAAGTGATGGGCTAAGTCCCCCAAATATTTTTTATGAGTGCTCTTTAATGAAAGTGAGGGAATCCTTTTTATAGAATAAGGGCTCGCTTCTTAATACATAAATAATGGGCTAAGTCCCCCAAGTGTTTTTCATGAGGCCCAGTTGAGGCCCAATATATGGTACATAATGTATTCCCCTAAGTCTTCGGTCAATAGAGTCTGTTGGCTGGAGACTTCAAATTGAATCCATGTATGGGCTGAAGTGGCGGTTGTTCAGATGCGGTATTTGTATACCTTGCACTGAAGCTTTGTAGGTGAAGCTTTGCAAGTGAAGCTTTGAAGCTAGAGCTCTGTAAATGAAGCTTTCGAAGCTGGAACTTTTGTATAGAAGGTGAGGGAGAGAACCTCCCGTAACTTTACTGATGTTATCACGAGAGAAAATGATTTTGCCCGTTATGGCAGTGGCAACTTTATGTCAGCCGCCCGCACAATGCTTTTGCTAACAAGACTCTTGCAACTTGCGTCAGCATTTTCCAAGTCATATGGTTCCATACCCCATGCTTCAGTATCCTCTTCTTTCTTTTAGCATATGGCAGACAGTAATAATATGATTAATCATAAAAAACTTATGTCCTTCTTTTAGCATATGGCAGACAACAATAATATGATTAATCATAAAAAACTTATCTCCTTCGTTGCAAACCAATCAGGTTGGGAAGAGGACCACTGCAGATCCAGGTGGAGGAGAATGACGACTTTAGCGGCCTTCAGTTTAATCGAACCACGGTTCGCGTCAGTTGCCGGGTTTGTTCGACCCAAGTCAGCTCCACCCGAGTCAGTTGCAATGAGAGAGTGACTTAGTTTCAGTCGCGGCGTTTCTGGGACTTTAGGCACCAGCTGAGAATGGCAGACCAAAGGGCGAGGTTAAAGATTACGGAGGAGAGATCTGGCTGCGAAGGGTCTGGGATAACAGGTGTGAAGCTGAGGGACTTGCAGCTTGGACGCGGCGCGCTTGAAGGTGTGGACAGAAGAAACGATAATTGGGTCCGCCATTAGAAAACCGGAGATTGGACATACGAAATCTTTGGGAGCTTGCGGCTTTGAAATTTTCTACGGAACTACAGACGACGACCTCTGAACAAGCTTCCATCTTCGCCGGGTCTCGTGCTTGCTCTGCTCATCTCCGCCACTCTCTTCAGCGTCACGAAAGCCCATTCGTTCTCTTTTGATTTGTGGACCATCAGCTTCATAAAAGCTTCCTTGAAAAAGTGAGGAGTTGCTTTCTTGAAGGATTGCCTTTCAACAGGCATTCTACCTGTCAATAGTTCCAACATGACTACTCCAAAACTGTAAACATCACTCTTTCCTGTAAATGCTGATGGCCTTATGCATTCTGGAGTATTGCATCTTATCCAGAGGTTTTGCCGCAAAGAAGGGATTGAGATCAATGTCAAGAAAAATATTGGATAATTTGATGTTCTTGTGAACTGTGGATGGAAAGCAAACATCATGGAGGTACCTGGAAACAAGTTACAAAGAGTTTATTACAATTATTAGTCCAGGCCTTTTAACGGTCCGCCTAAGCTGCATGCACCAAATAGACCAACCCATTCAAAGTAACCGTCGGCGAGCTCGGGCTCAACAAGGTGCCTAGCTAATAAGGCTTGGTTCTTGGCCTTGATCATCTACACCTAGTGAACAAGTTTGTTGTTTTGAGAAATCAAACTTGAGAGAGAGAGAAAGAGAGAGAGAGTTGAGTGTCTCTTTGGTTTTGCAGTTCCACGGTGGACAGTGATGAGGTTGTGAAGGTTTCACGGTGGTGAGACGAAAAATTGAGAGAGAACCGACGTAGCTTTTCATATTGATTCCCACAGACGGCGCCAAATGTTGATGCATAACATTAGTGAGGAATTTGGTACAATAGAAAATGTTAAGTTTGTGACCTTCACTAGATTGCTCCGGTCACTAGTGCGGATAAGTATGTAAATGGATAGAGACAAGGAAGCAAACACAAGATGTACATGGTTTACCCATATTGGCTACGTCCACGGAGTAGAGAAGTTCTCATTAATTGTGAAAGGTTTACACAAGTACATAGGTTCAAGCTCTCCTTTAATGAGTACAAGTGAATGATTTAGTACAAATGACATTAGGAAATATTGTGAGAGAATGATCTCTATTTAGAGAAGAGAATTTCTAGTTTCATTTTGACATTGACACATGTTGTGTTGTGATTGGCTTCTGATATTGACACGTGTCCCGCTATGATTGGCTTCTGATGTCGACACGTGTCGCGCTATGATTGGCCTCCTAGTTGTAGGGAAACTCTTCTGGGTCCTTGACGGTATAACGTTGACCGGTGCTCAGTAGTTTCGGGATTGGTTAAGTATGGTACAAACAACCTCTTTATTGAATTCATGCCAAATAGTCTTCGTTACATAGGATGCCGAACAGATGAAGCTTAACACTTGTACAATGTGAGTTTACTTGGAATAGTACTTCAAGTGATCAACGTTCCATGGATGGCCAATGGTCTTGCCATCAGAGCTTCTAAGCTTGTAGGAGGCAGGGCGACTGATGCCAACAACTTCAAACGGTCCATCCCAGTTTGGGCTAAGTGTTCCTTCACTCGGGATTCTGTCGTAGAGTAACTTTTCTTCAATACCCAGTCCTTCACTTTGAAAGAACGAGGTTTGACCCTGGAGTCATAGTAGTTGGAGATGCGCTGCTTGTAGGCGACATTCCTCAAGTAAGCTTGGTTTCTGTGTTCCTCAATTAGATCTAAATTGAGGGTAAGTTGTTTGTCATTTTCACTTTGCACGTAGTTCTGGACTTGGAACGATGCTTGCTCAAGCTCAATTAGGACAACTGACTTTGTACCAAAGGCAAGTGAGAATAGGGTTTCTCTTTGTTGATGTTCGATATGAAGTGCAGTATGACCAAAGAACTTGGGGTACAAATTCTGGCCAACAACCTTTAGCTTTGTCCAAGCTGGTTTTCAAAGTTCGCTTGATTATTTTGTTGATGGCTTCAACTTGTCCATTAGACTGGGGATGAGCTGAGAAGGCAAAACATAAGTTGATGTTGAACTTAGAGCAGAACATCCTGAACTTATTGTTATCGAACTGTCGCCCATTGTCAGTGACTATTGCATTGGGAATGCTGAATCTGCAAAGGATGTTCTTCCATACGAAGTCTTTTATTTTTGCCTCAGTAATGGTTGCCAAGGGTTCTACTTCGGCTCACTTTGTGAAGTAGTTAACTGCAACGATTGCATAACGGACATTGCCCTTCTCTGCAGGCATTGGGCTGATCAAATCAAGTCCCCATTGGGCGAAGAGCCAAGGGCTGATCATAGGAGTGAATGGCTTGGGAGGGGAGTGAGGAATAGTTGCGTAGCATTGGCACTTATCACATGAGCGGGATATTCTGATGGCATCTTGGTGGTGTGTTGGCCAGTAATATCCTTGGCGAAAAGCCTAGTGTGCTAGGGATCGAGATCCAGCATGATCTCCGCAGACTCCTTCATGTATTTCTTGAAGGACAGTTTCCGCCTTTGCGGGCGTAAGGCATCTTAGGTGTGGTAGATTAAAACCCTGTTTGTAGAGTTGGTCATTAATGATCAAGTAACGAGTAGCCTTGTATCGAATCTGCTTAGCTTGGACTTTGTCATTTGGAAGGGTGCCATGAGCAAGGAATCTATAAATCGGGGTAATCCAACTATCCCCCTGTTGTAAGTTGCACACTTCCGCAGCCATGGTGCTTGGTGCTGCCAACAATTCGACCTGAATTTTTCTCCCAATCTTGTCTTCCACCGTTGAGGCGAGGCAAGCCAAAGTATCTGCATGACTGTTTGCCGTTCGAGGAATTTGGGTGATCTGGTAGTGGAAGTGTTTGAGCAACAATTATGTTTGTGCCAGATAGGCTGCCATGGAGTTATCCTTAGCGTCAAAGTTGTTGGTGACCTGGTTAACCACTAATTGGGAGTCACTGAAGATATCAATTCGTTTAACCCCAATGTGTTTAGCTAAACGTAAGCCTGCTAGAAGGGCTTCATATTCGGCCTCATTGTTCGACGCCTTGAATTTGAAACAAATAGCATACTCCATCACCACTTTGTCAAGGGTCGTAAGGACTAGTCCTGCTCCACAACCCTGTTGGTTGGACGAGCCATCAACATATAGACTCCATGTTGGGGCTATTGGTTCTATTTTCTGAGCTTCCGAGGGTAATGAAACCACTTCTTTAGGCATAGAAACAATGTCAACAGGATATGTGAAGTCGGCGATGAAGTCTGCCACTGCTTGGCCCTTCTCAGCTGGCTTTAGTTGGTAGGAAATGTCAAACTCACCCAATGCTATTGCCCATTTGATCATTCACCCGGAAGTGTCAGGACTTTGGAGTATCTGTCGAAGAGGATGATTAGTAAGCACGATGTGAAGGAAAATTTGTGAAAAACATGTTCATTTTAAGCAACATCTATAGCATGCTATTAACAATTAAAAGGCGGAATCATGCTTGCATGCACTTAAAAACAAAACATTAACCATGAAATTCAAAGCCTAGTAGATTGGTGAACCAAGACTCAACTCAAAACAAAGTGAGTTGAGAAATTTATACCTTTGTTGATTCCTCTTTGCATAAGCAAAGGATAATCACCCAAGAGATAGGGCCTTCATTCCTTGACTCTTAGATCCATGGATTTGGATGGATGAAATGGTTCTCCAAGTTCCCAAAATTAAGAACCTCTAAGTCTCCACACCAAGGTAAGATTGGAGAAGAAATGAGTGACCTTGGAGAAGTAGGACTGCTAGATAATCCCTCCAAGGGGGCCGACCTCTTT
>VIEB01000179.1:359982-475849 GCA_006547085.1 Malus baccata | reverse complement strand
CATTTCAAAAATGGCTGATTAGTAGGCCTAGGCAATGGATATCTATATGTTATCCATAGAAGCAACCTTGAGAATAACAACGTCACCATTATACATGATTCTCAATCATGTGGTTCAGTCTCTCATATGAGTTCGGATCTTGATGAGACCTTGATTCCCTGGCTTGAGCTATCGCCCCATTAGTGTCGTAGTGTCAGTACACTAGATACACTTTCTAGTTGGAACCGAATAGAGAGTTCATAAATGAACTTTCCCATCCAAACAACATTGTCGCAAGCTTCTATATGGCAATATATTTTGCATTCATAATGGAACAAACTAAAGTCATTACTTTTAATGTTTCCATCCAAATATCTCTTTAGTCATAATAAAGAGATATCTATTTATCTCTTCATTCATAATGAAGAAACATCCAATGATGTATTAGATTCATAATCTAATACATTTACGCTTCCTTTACATTACTCTAATTCTTCCTCATTCTTTGAGGAATCTATCCTTTAGTATTTCTTAAATACTTAAGGACTCACTTATCAGTTGCCATGGTTCTGATCCTGGGCTTGCATTGATATTGTCTTGTACCATTCTAGGTACAACTCATATCAACGTTTTTAATACAATATGAAATACGTAAATCACCTTTCTGCATATGCACAAAGGATTCTATTTACGCATTATTTCTTTGGGAGTCAAAGGGCACGTTCCCTTTGAGAAGGGCAACTTGCTAGTCTTACTAGAGTCGTCCTTCTAATTGAAGTTTATCATCATATGAGAAACTTCCTAGCATCTATTGTCTATAATTAGGGATTGATATAATCCAATTATATCTTGAAATCTATCATTATAGATTTACTTCCCATGTTTATAGATTATGTCTCCCATATACATTCTATCGTTATAAAATGTTTAAAGTCATAACTTTAATGAAGAAGTACTCTTTCCATTTCCAAAATTAATATATCATATATATATATATATTCATATATATCATATATATATTTATATATATATACAAATTTAGGAATATGATTAACTCCCACTAATTAGGAACATGATTAACTCCCACTAATCTTTTGTAAACCTAGTAAACAAAAGATTTATTTACATCTTTATGAGAAATCAAACGTTTTGATCTTTCTCTCATAAGACGCTTATGGCTCCCACTAGCTTGATGAGATCCATGATGGATGGATCTTTACAACTTACATGTCTTGTGATTCATAGTTTTAGACATATATTATCAAGACTATCTTAATAATGGTTTCGGAAACCTATATTATGTCCAAACATTGAATCATCATTTAGTTGTAGCTAGCAATCTTCGAATTAATTGAAACTAAGACTACGTCAAAATTGGTTCCTTCAAAGTCAACCAATCTCTTTGATTGTAGTCACCTTAAGCTACTAATTAGCTTTGAAGGTTTCATTATTTCGGGTCAAATGGTACTTTACCATTTCCTTGAGTATATGTCGCATATACACTCAATGTAGTCATAAGGATTTTTCATTCTTATTTCTTTCGAATTAAGAGGTGTAACTCTATGACATGGTCATAAAGTTCAAACCATTCAACTGAGACAGTTTATAAATCCTTTTCGACTACTTTGGAGCTTGTGGTATAGGAACTAGGTGTTATATTTGTTGATCACTATCTTGTTTCTCAAAGAACCATTATTTGAGTTCTATCCCTCGTTCATTTGCTCTATCTTGGGCAAATCCTAGTGTAGGATTACAATGAACTACCCAACAAACAACATTTATTAGTTGGTTTATAGAAGTGATATCCAAATATTAATTTAAGGATATCAACAAGATAATTCTCAAACAAATATTGCTTATTAGTACACAACCCCAAATCTTAACATGATTAAGATTTTGACTTTCTTTCCAACTACATCCTATGGAGTCATGAAAATTTTGGAAGATCTTCTAATTGACAATCATATTGTCTTAGAAGTATATATCCTATATATATGGGTAATTGATAATATCCAACGAACTAAATCTTATTAAGTTCGTTCTTCTCCTAATGGAGAAATCCATTATCTTATGATGCTTCTTTCCTTGATATCTTTCAAGGAAACTATTCTAAAGTGTTACCATTCCTTGGATCAAATCTAAGGATGTAAATACTTTAGACGTCTTACTCATCAACTTACATTTCTTGAATTCTTTGAAACCTTTTGCAAAGTATTCGGACTTGTGTTTATTTAAAATAAACTATAGTCCAACCGAGGGTGATCTTCGGTGAATGTCATACAACATGAGTAGTATTATGTTGTGGACAAGTGCCACTAACATCTAAGTGAATTAACCTCAACAACTTTGTGATTCTTTCTTCTTTCCAAAAGAATAAAGATTCAAACATTTTGCCTCTATACAATTTTAACAAGAAGGCATTGGATCCGGATCTAACGATCCAAGGCATCCATCTATGACCAACTCGTAATTTATGTTTTTAGAGGTATCACAACTTAGTTGGGATTAGTCACTACCTTGCAACCTTTTGGGTTTTAAGCATCGTTGTATTCTAAACAGTTAACACTACCAAATCATCTCTACTATAGAGAAAATTAATTAGATTACAATAATCTAATCATTCATTAATAAAGAACAATGCTTTGTCAAACAAAACATTTATCCATTTAACATATGGAATTAAGTTCCTTAAATTGGAATGTAAAGACAATCTTTCGTTTTTCCAATTTCTTTGGTAGTTCATATGAGGAAGTAAGTACTATCTGCTTTCGCAGAGATCTTTATTTTATTCACGTTCCGAAAATGAAGCACCTTTTCTTCTCTCATATATCTTCTACTTCTTATTAGTCACACTTTTACAACGATTGTAAAACATAGTTACTAATACGGAATCAAGCATTCAAGTAGAAGAACCAACTGTTTTGAACTATTCAAGAACAATTTACAACACCTTCGAAAGGTGTGTTCTTGACATTTGCAAGACATTTCTTGCAAATACCCCTTCCAATGTCCATCCTTTCATAAAGAAAGTTTGTTCCCTTGGAGTTAATTTTATCTTCTTCATTTGACTTCTCCTTTGACTACAATAGTCATGGTCCCTAAACTCCAACTATCTCTCTTGAAACTTATTTCAATTGTGTTATACACATCAAACAATTTGGAGAGTATGTGTTTATTGTTCACTACATAGTTTACAATAAACTTAGTGAACGATTTGGATAGGGACACAAAGGTGAAGTCCTTGCCTAGTTTCCATTTCTTTAAGTGGTGTAACACTTCAACACTCAATGATTCGAAATCATCATAAGTCCATGTTGATGGACTATTTTTGTCGACCAACCATTATGTTCTTAAACATAATTACAAACTTTTCAAGAGTTGTTTAAGGCAACTCTCATTTCTTCATACAACAATTTGTAAGTGAAGAATCATGGCACATTAAGTGTCCATGCCTTTGTGCTTTCTTCTTAAGTTCTTTGTTCATTTAACAAAGAAACAAGCACTAGTGTTTGCATTGACTAAGGGTTGTTCAAAGCAACTCTTATTTCTTCATACAACGATTTGTAAGTGAAGAACTAATAACACTAAAAGTGTCCTTTTCTTTATGCTAATCTTCGTAAGTTCCTTTGTTCATTTAACAAAGGATTAAGCATTGGTTGTTTGTGTTGTCCTCTTCATGATAGACTTATTTAACATGTTCTTCCAATGATACATTACCAATAGGAAGATTTTGAGGATGAGACTACTTAGGTACATATACAATCCATTTAAGACAATCTTGGGGATTGTTGTACCAAGTCCGGAAACTAAAACATTCGGTTTTTATTTGTCAAGTGTTGGATAGCGTTTGCAAATATATTGGTAAACAAATACATAACGAATATAAATTGATTGATTTTAAGCCATTTGATTCGGGTCTTTAAATCAAATAGCACCACCCACTATTTTTGGCAAATTCCATATCCCTCATTAGAATTCGAGAGTTTTGGATGAAACTCTTAGTAGGGTATGCGAGACTCACTACTACCAAGCCCACCTCACAATGATATGATATTGGCTAGCATTAATAATAATGAGAGAGTACGCTTACTCATTTGCATCTCTTGCAAGTACCCATCTTATTTGGCCTCTAGAGAATGTTACCTCACAATGATATGATATTGGCTCCATTGCACTTAGTTAAGTCATTCCCACCATGCCTAGTTCAAGTAGGGGTTCAAGAATGGCCTCAGAAGAACTCCATATTGGCCATACTCGTTGCCTACTTTCACTTCATCATATTTTATAGGCTTCTCCTGAACGTAAGCACATACTTTGCAACCCCAGAACTGGACGAATACGGTGTATGAGTCACAAACGATTGAAGCCTACCACGGTGGAAGGCCACGAAAGAGTGTTCAAAGCACTTTCACGCTTATCAACTTAATAATGGTTAGGTTTGAGGGTTTTAGGTCTGATCACATAAACATATTTATTTTAATCTTTATTAAAACAATTTTGGTCCTATTACAACTATTGGTCCATATGATTGTTTTTAGTTGTATATAATACTCCCACTATGCTTATAAAACGGTTTTTAAAGCAAGAGTATATGATACTACTAACATAAACTTTGCATTCATTTGATGGACTATATAGTTGCCTTAGGGCCTTAGGATGACTATGAACCTTTGTTTAGATTCAACACGAGCCTTGTGTTGAATCTCGGTCTAGGGATGGTGATTGATTTTAGTTACGCGTTTAATCACATTAAGGCGTGTTGTCTTAGGGGCGTTGGACCCAACTACTTCATTTTCATGCATATCAAATAAAGCAAGAAAGAAGTACTTCAAAGTAAAGGTGAGCTTATGCTCATTACAACATTTGCATAAAACAAATTACTTTAAAGTAAAGAAGAGCTTAAGCTCTTTTACAACATTTGATCAAATCAAATTACAACCAAAATCTAATCTACACATTCCCATGGTTCAAACAAATTTGAAACGGCCTATCACATAGCTCAATTATCGTAGGCTTAGGTTCATAATCACCCTTTAATTAATTAACACTTTAACTAATTAAATTGAATGCAACATTTTCATTTGGTTTTTGTATCCATAAAATTGATTTAAATGGAGCTAAACAAAATGAAAATCCAATTCTCATTTAAAGAGACAAAACAATTTTGTTCTCTACCTAATTTGGGCCATCATGCAATAACCACAACTTTTTGGGCTATATTGCGAAAACACAAACTTTTGGGGTCACTTTGTAAAGACACAAAAGTCCACTACTTCATGTAATTACAACTAGAACCCAAAATTTAAACAATGCAAAAACTTCATTAAAGGATCAAAACAATTTGTCCTTTAGCGTTTTTGGACCTAAACGTAAAAACGTAAACTTTTGGGCCAAAGTGCAAATACACAAAAGTATCAAAACTTTATGTAATTGCATAAAAGATCCAAAAGTACTCCCACTTGAGGGAGGGCCGGTTTTGGAGAGGAGTGTGAGTGAGTTTTGACATAAAGCATGCAAGTGGTGCAAGTGGTGTGTGTGAAAGGGAATTAATCCTTTCACACCCACCATTATTTCTATCACCATTTAAACAAATATCTAACACAATTAAACATTTGAAAAAACATAAAACATAAACTTTATGAAATTAATCAAAACTTTGAATCAAAACACCAAACTTTTTGTTCTTGGCAAAAATGTCAAGAACAATGAAGAACACTCATGGAAAAACTCAAAAATTTCCATGAACATTTTTCACCCAAAAACATCCCAAAACAACTCAAACTTTAGGGAAATAACATATAACCAAACTAGGGTACATAGGGGTTCCAAAAGTTACTTGAAAACACTTTTAACAAGTCAAACAAGAACCCAAAAATCCACCCTTTGGATTTGGCCGAAAATTCCCAAAAACATGGCACCAAATTTTTAGCTCCAATATTCATGCTCATATGACCTACATCTACAACATTTGAGATGGCAAATTTTCCAAAAAATTTACATTCAAAGAAACAAGAATAAAGCTTGTAACATATTACAACTTTTAAATCAAAACTATGAACTACAAAACCCAAAAGGATTCACCACCTACTAGACCTAGGCTTTGATACCACTTGAAGGAAAATTTGTGAAAAACATGTTCATTTTAAGCAACATCTATAGCATGCTATTAACAATTAAAAGGCGGAATCATGCTTGCATGCACTTAAAAACAAAACATTAACTATGAAATTCAAAGCCTAGTAGATTGGTGAACCAAGACTCAACTCAAAACAAAGTGAGTTGAGAAATTTATACCTTTGTTGATTCCTCTTTGCATAAGCAAAGGATAATCACCCAAGAGATAGGGCCTTCATTCCTTGCTTCTTAGATCCATGGATTTGGATGGATGAAATGGTTCTCCAAGTTCCCAAAATTAAGAACCTCTAAGTCTCCACACCAAGGTAAGATTGGAGAAGAAATGAGTGACCTTGGAGGAGTAGGATTGCTAGATAATCCCCCCAAGGGGGCCGGCCTCTTTAGAGAGAAAGGAGAGCTTTGTGTTCTCTCCAATTTCCTTAAAGAAACCCTTAATGAATTTTAGGCTATAAAGTTCTTTATATAGTCATTTCTTTAAATGACCTAAAGAACCAAAAACCCTAATTCAACACACATGGCCGGCCATATAAGAGATATGGGCTTTTGGGCCTTTGTGAATCTTTCTTCATTAAATTGTCATACAACTTAAGTCAATGGGCTTGACATTCGAAGCCCATTGGGCCTTAAGGTCCAAAACTATCCCGAGGTCTTTAACGAACTTATTCGTTTGATTAATTAATCATATTAATTAATCGTTGCCATAAATAATTAAACCATTTAATTATTCTTACTAATCTCTGTTGTTTCTTCAATCTTTACCTTACACGGTGTACGATCCATTAGGTTCCTTTTAGCGAGGCAGTGGGCGATTCAAACTCTTTCAAATCGATTGTGAATTGAAACTTACTTTCAATTCTCCTTTTAGTGATTATACACGTTTAGGGCTTCCACAAACCATGAGTGACACCTAGCAGCATATCATGGTTACCCAAGCTAATCAGAAGAGGTGGAGAACCTATTCAGTTTAGGATTACAAATGCAATACGGTATTTCTCTAATACAATACTCTTGACCACATTGTTTGGTTTGATAGTTTAGTTTATTCATGTCTACTATCCAATGTGATTCGTGTGCTTATATGATTACCTTGAATGTGATTTGGAACGACTTCCTAAATCTCTTTCATACTCTGGCCAGAGATTCTAAATCATATCATAGAGTATTTTCCCCCAAACGGTTTGAAGGTTAGAGATCCCTTGTTGCGCGTTCACTTGCCTTCATGGCTAAGTGGCTTAACCCCAACTATGCCGTGGACACCCTCCTGATGGAGTGACTTTGACATAATCAAAGATCAAGGACTTAACCACAAGACAACGACGATGCCTCAGGTCAAAGGACTACTTTGCATTATCCCAACCATGAGTTCTCATGTGACATGAATATGAGAACTCTTCGTTGATCGTGTTCAGTGAACTCATTCTCTATTGAGCACCTACGTACTTGTCTTGATGTCACACACACCAATGACTCGAGACTAGTCACTCTCCTTGAGAGAAGACACAACACGCACTGATTTTATTGGACTGTCAATGCCCAATTGGCAATCCTATGATCAGGAACGTTTAGGATGTGTCTACGAAAGAATGGTCTCATGAATCTAACTTCTTTAGATTGCATTCTCCCAATCACATATTCCTTGGACTTTATCGTTTAAGCATATAACATTTATATGAGACGGCTTAAACAATAATCTTTGCCCTTGATATTAAACTATATTAGTTTAACATGTGAAATGTCCGTAAAGTATCATCATATGATTGGTTTTAGGGCACATTTCCAACACGATGATGGAGTGTGCTTGGAAGTAGGGGCGAAGTTTTCGAGCAAACATGACCAATGCTAGAGCCAATTTCTCAATGTTGGAGTATCATGTCTCTGCATCTTGTAAGGCCTTGCTAGCATAGTAGACAGGCGTTTGACATTACCATCATTTCGAATGAGAACGGAACTTACTGCTGAAGCCGATATCGACAGATAGATAATAAGAGTGTCACCAACCTCAGGTTTGGAGAGCAGAAGGGCTTTACTCATGTAGTCTTTGAGGTTCTTGAATGCCTCAGCACATTCATCAGTCCATGTAATGTACTTCTTACTTCCCTTAAGCGCTTTGAAGAAAAGAGCACATCTATCTGTGGCCTTAGAGATGAACCTAGTTAAGGCTGCCACCTTACCAGTAAGGCTCTCGATGTCTTTTGAAGTTACCGGTTCCTTCATGTTGAGGATTGCTTTGATCTTTTCAGGATTAGCCTCAATGCCTCGTTGGCTTATCATGAAGCCTAAGAATTTGCCAGAGCCTATGCCGAAGGCACATTTGTTGGGGTTCAACCTCATTCGATACCTCTTCAGAATGGTGAAAGTTTCTGATAGGTTGGTGATGTGTTGGTCAGCATGTTTGCTCTTGACGAGCATGTCATCAATGTAAACTTCCAGGCTCTTCCCAATCTGTTCGGTGAACATTTAATTGATCAGTCTCTGATAAGTTGTTCCTGCATTATTTAGGCCGAATGGCATGACTTTATAGCAATATAGTCCCCTGTTAGTAGTGAAGGCTGTGTGTTCTTGGTCCAGAGGGTTCATGAGGATTTGGTTGTATCCTGAGTAAGCATCCATGAAGCTCAGGAGTTCACACCCTACCGTAAAGTCTAGAAGTCTGTCTATGAGAGGAAGAGGAAAGCTATCCTTCGGGCATTTTTTGTTTAGGTTGGTGTAATCGACACACATTCTCCATAAGACCTTATGGAGCAGGAGACTTTCCTTGGTCGGATTCTTCTTAACAAGGACAACATTTGGTACCCACGTTGGATAATTGACTTCGCGGACGAAGCCTATGCCTTTGAGTTTTTCAACTTCTGCCTTCATTGCCTCGTACCGTTCAGCGTCATAAGATCTTCGCTTCTGTCTCACTGGCTTGGTTTTGGGGTCAATACTTAAGCGATGACAGATGATATCGGGAGAGATGCCTGGCATGTCCTCGTATGACCAGGCAAAGACCTCAATGTTCTCTTGCAAAAACGAGATCAATGCCAACCGAATGGGTGGTGACAAGATGGTGCCAATCTTCACCATGCGATCCGGATAATATTTTGAGATAGAGACCTTCTCCAACTCTTCAGCGAGTTGTGCTTGCTGGGTGAAATAGTCATCCCGAGGATCGTCGGGTTGACTATTGCCACCGTGAAGATCTAAGTTGGCATCGTCTGGGCTGGTATTTATGAATTGGTCATGTATAAAAAGGGTTTCCTTAGGCACAGGTAGGTGCTGTTGCTTGACCGAAGTGTTGTAACATGATCGTGCACTAAGTTGATCTCCTCTGATGTAACCATTGCCATAGGGGGTTGGAAATTTCATCAACAACATATGTGTGGATACCATGGCCTTGAGGTCATTGATGCTTATGCGTCCGAAGATGACATTGTATGCCGTTGGGAAATCAACCACCAGGAAGTTAGTGGTAATGGTAGCTGTGTAAGGGTCTGTACCAATGGTGAAAGGTAAGTGTATGCTCCCCAAAGGTTGCACGACATCACCAGAGAAGCTTATCAGAGGGGAAATCGAGCGATTAAGCAAGTGTTCAGCTACATTAAGTTCCTTGAAAGCTTCAGCAAACATGATATTGACCGAAGCCCCCGTGTCTACCAGGATTCGTCGTACTTCAAAGTTGGCTATGTGAGCTTCCATAATCAGTGGGTCGTTGTGAGGGTAGGTGATACCTCTTTCTTCCTCAAGGTAGAAACATATTGGATCCCAGTTAGGTTTTTGATACTTACCTCCCCTGATGTCTTCCACGTGAAACACTTGGTGGCCAGACCTTAAAGCTCGTTCACTATTTTTCATGGCCCTGTTGGAAGATTTAGATATGGGTGTGCTACCACTTATGGAATATGTTACATTCACCTGGCGTTGGTTACGGTTACCCCTTGGAGGGTGAGGGAGGAATTGATCAATTTTTCCTTCAAGTGCCAAAGCTTCAATATGATCACGAAAGGTGATACACTTCTCGCCGTCATGGTCGTTATGCTCGTGGTAGCAGTAAAACGTGCCCGTGTTCTTCGTGGGCTTGTAATCCGAGTGCCTCGGCTTTGGCTTCGGTATTAGGTGTGCTATGTTGGGGTAAATGGCCACGCATGTGGCTTTCAAAGGTGTGTATGCCTCATACCTCGAGGTGGGGGCTGTCCTGACACGTGTTTGACCTACTGTGTTGACTGCTTGGGGTCGAGGATTATCATGGCGATACCTTTGGTTATCGCGGTAGTGTCTCTTACTCCTTTTACTAAAATGAGACTGGTGAGGATGGAAATCTTTCCTTTTGCCCTGAGATTGATATGTCTGTTGACTTGGAAAAGTATTAAGTAAGGCAAGGGGAGGCATCGCTATCGTTTGGAAGGTCAAGGTCTTCTCATTTGGTTGGATCTAGCTTCCACTCCCTACTTGCTGATAAGGGGTGGTTGTGGGGGGTTTCCCTTGATATGTCATTTCCTAGGTGGAGGCATGGTTGTAAGCCTGTGCCATCACCTCAGAGTAAGTCTTCTAAGTGTTGGCATTGATCATGTACTTGAAGAAACAATCACGTAGGCTTGCCGTGAAGGCCTTGAGGGAGGTCTTGTCATCTGCCTCAGTGCAGCGAGAATACTCATGGCTGAAACGACCAGCATATTCTCGTCTGGCGAATAGTGTATAAGTCATCTGCAGAATGCAAGCAATCGGTCTGGACTATGTGTTGAGAGACAAACAGTTTCCTCAGTTCCTTAAATGAGTCTACAGTCTCAAGTAGAAGACGGCAATACCAGTTTAGAGCACCACCAGAGAGGGTGTAAGGAAGAGAAGACATCGCTCTTCGTCGGTGTGCATCCGATATGCCATGGTGGACTCAAAGAGGTTAAGGTGTTCAATTGGGTCTTCCCTTCCAGTATAGAGTTGTAAACCAAGCTTTTGTTTTGTCTTTGCTTGAAAAGGGTGTCGAGGATCCTCCTTGTGAGAAGGCCAGACCTGGGTTGGTTCTAGTCAGGTATCTGGGCCTGACGTTTGGCCTTCAACTTGTTTACTTCCTCAAGGAGTTGTAGAACAAGGGGGTCCTAAGTGGAGTCATGTACCACTGGTATTTTCTTTCGTAAGTCGCCATCGCCTCTTGGAAGTAGGAAAGTTTGAGCAAAGGCGTGTGATTTTTCCTTGGACTTGCCGTACTGACTTTTAGGGCTAGTCTGTCGAAATACCTCAGAGTCCTCTGTACCTTCATGTTCTTCTGGGACCTGTCGTTCCTTCCCTAGATTGGCAGCTGGCCTGGGTCGTGGGAGGGGACCGAGTCTTTCAGCAACCCTTGGGTCATTGATCTTTGAGCATATGTGGAGGGGATTCTCTCGACGTTGCTTTAGGAAGTCTCGGCATTCATGATAAACGGCTTTCGATCCTTCCAACCTTTCTGCAAGGAGGTGTCTTCCTCCACTTTTCCTGCTTCGGGTCGAAGCAGCTGGGTTGAGAGATGTCTCATGTGGATCAATGTTTAGATGATTAGCTCACTCTTCATTAAGGATACCCATGTCAAAGGAAGGTGACCATCCGTGTTGGAGGGCACCCAGATGACGGTTGATGTCCACAAGGGCAACGAGCTCGTGTGTTTGAGTACTCATAGTTTCATGGAACGTCTCAAAGATCTTCTCATACTACTCCTGGAGGACCTCATTCTTCATTGCTATCTTGTTATTCTGAGCTTCTAGCTCATCGACTTTAGCTTGAAGAGCAACCATCTTTCTTTCCTTCTTTCGTTGCTTCGCACTTGGTGCAAGATGGGTGTCATTCTGTGTACTGTGGCTTCCTTCGTTCCCCATGTTGGAGAGGGATGCCTGGTCAAAAGAAAGTGTACGAATGGTGGAAACCAGCTTGACAAAGCTGAAGAGAGTGGGAATAAATGTTGTTCCCACAGACGGCGCCAAATGTTGATGCACAAAATCAGTGAGGACTTTGGTACAATAGAAAGTGTTAAGTTTGTGACATTCGCTAGATTGCTCCGGTCACTAGTGTGGATAAGTAGGTAAATGGATAGGGACAGGGAAGCAAACACAAGATGTACGTTGTTCACCTAGATTGTCTATATCCACGGAGTAGATGAGTTCTCATTAATTATGAAGGGTTTACATAAGTACATAGGTTCAAGCTTTCCTTTAGTGAGTACTAGTGAATGATTTAGTACAAATGACATTAGGAAATATTGTGAGAGAATGATCTCTATTTATAGAAGAGAGTTTCTAGTTTCATTCTGACATTGACACGTGTCGTGTTGTGATTGGCTTTTGATGTTAACACGTGTCGCGCTATGATTGGCTTCTGATGTCGACATGTGTCATGTTGTGATTGGCCTCCTGGTTGGAGGGAAACTCTTTTGGGTCCTTGATGGTATAACGTTGACCGGTGCTCAGTAGTTTCGGGATTGGTCAAGTATGGCACAAACAGATTTGACATTTCCCAACTCAAATCTCGCGCCCAGAGTCTACCACACTTTCATCGCTCAAGGAGACGCATTCCTTCCAATCTATTTCTACCCAAATAGAGAACAACACTTGTCTCGACAAGTCATAGAGTTGACGAGCACCCTTGTGCAGCAGACGACTTTGGTGAACCAGCTCTTGCAGTGCACCAAGATGCAACGTGCCCCAGACGAGGTGTCCCAAAGTAGGACAAAGGCAGACAAATAACCTCTCCAGCAATGTCCTGGTAAGTAGCCATTCGACCGGCCATGAACCGAGCGTTCAGGCAGTGTACACTCTTGATTGGGCCTCCGAGATAGCGTATACTCTCGTCTTAGCGCGCGGAGAAGCGTGTACTCTCGACTAGGCCCATGGACCAGCATGCATTCACGGTTGGGGTCGTACTCTGACTGTTAACATAAGCAACCTTCCAGGTGAAGTGTTCATTCGTGGCTAAGCCCACAATGAGCATCTTCCACCTAGCATAGGAATAGGCAGCACAACGGATAGAGAGAAGCAGTTACTTAATCTGGCTCAAGTTCAACCGGCAACCTGCGAAGAACTCGCTCACCTGCTAGGAATGCACCACACGTACCGCATTCTCGGCATAGACGAGCCAAACATATAAAAGAGTAGCCTAGACCAGCAAGTCAGGCTGGGGGTAGCCGAGAGCTCCGCTACCCCAACAAAGGCAAATTCAGGAAGAAGTAAAGAGACTCTTGACCAAGCGATTGTGTAATTTCCAATGCAACGAGGTCACCAATGAGGCACTACGACGGAACATGACAAACATAAATAGGTTACCCTTCATGGACGAGATTGAGTAGGCAAAGCCTCCACGTGAGTTCAGCATACCACATTTCATATCTTTCAAAGGGGATGAAGACTCGGAGAGACACTTAAAGCACTACCAAAGTGCAATGATCCTCTATCGAAACAACGACGATCTCATGTGCAAGATATTTGCCACCACTGTACAAGGCGAGGCGCAAGATTGGTTGTACACCCTGTCACCATAATCCATACTGAGTTTCGATGAACTTTCTTTGGCTTTCACCAAAGAATATTCATTTTATCGCCCGATAAAAAAAAAGTCTGACCATTTATTCAACGTCAAGAAAAACCTAAAGGAGTCGCGAAATGACTATGTGAAGATGTTTAAAGCAGAGAAGGCAAGGATAGTCGGATGCAACGACTCGATGGCTAGAGCAGCTTTTCAAAAAGGACTTCCAGTAAATGACCCGCTATTCGAAAAATTGATCATGAAGGAAGATCTAACTTTGCTTTTGCTCTAGCAGAGAAACATGCACTTTAGGATGAGGCTCGATGATGCGCATTCAAGGACTTGAAGAAGTACCCGACATCACTTCCCTACTATCCAAACCGGAAGCAGCGGATGACTTATTCACTTGTTTAATGGTATCTAAAGCAGCAATAAGCTCTACCATCATATAAGAAGAGCTGGGGGCCCAACTACCTATATTCCACAGTTCAAAAGCTCTCCTCTATGTTATCAGAAATTCAAAAGCTAACTTTGGCGATAGTTGTTGCAATGGAAAGCTCAAGTTTTACCTTCAAATGCACACAGTCATCCTCATGACGCCCTATTCTGCCCAATCCAAACGCATGACGATAAAGACATAGACCTTGGCGGATGCAAAGTTTTCTAACGAACGCAACAATTAGGGACACACTTAGAAGCAAGTTTTGTCCTCGTTAACCTAAAAGATTCTACATAGAAGCAACATGTACCGGTAGTTGAGTATTACCTCCTGCTACGCGTCACACGGCCCTAGCCGACCCTTGCTTCATAATTCAACTCTAGAGTGGCCCAATACCGGTAATTGAGCATCTCCTGCTGTGTGTAACATGGCCCTAGCTCCACGGCTACCTACCATGCATTCATGACATAACATATCAGGCCAACAATGCCCCGAAGGTAGCTGAGCATGCCTTATCCATGTCTGCTCCACCCGATGGAGACTTCTGGCATTTACATGCCAACGGTACATTTAACTACAAAGCTTCAAGAGCAGGTGTAGTCCTTATCACCCAGACGGTTCGATGCCTAAGCAGGTGATCACTCTAGGCTTCAAAGCATCCAACAACGAAGTAGAATACGAGACCCTACTAGCAGGCCTCCGAATGGCAAAAGACTTGGCAGTGAAAAAGCTTGCAATTCATTCTAATTCTCGGCTAATCACTAGCTAGACTACTTGAGGCATTTCAAACTTACACCCTCACTCAAGTTCCACAGGCAGACAAAGCTCACGAGAACGCACTTGCCGGCCTAGGCTCTGCCCTCAACCACCAACTCAAACACTTTATTCCGGTGGAGTATCTAGACGAGCCAAGCATAGAGGCGAAACCAGCAACCGAGGTGTCACAGGTTAGTACAACTCCAAACTGACAAGATTCCATTGTAGACTACTTGGTCAATGACACATTCCCCACTGAAAGATTGGAGTCTAGGAAGCTCCCAATCAAGGCAGCACACTACTACATGTGGAACGACATTCTTATCTGAAAATTGTACACCAGACCACATCTCCGCTGCCTAGCGCCTCCCGATGACTTGAAGGTTCTAAGCTCAATCCATAAAGGCGTTTTTGGAAATCACTTCGGAGGTTGATCCTTAGCACAGAAGGTTCTTAACCCAGGCTACTGCAGGTTACCAGGCACCGAGATGCTAAGGAGTTAGTACAAAAGTGCGATCATTGCTAACGCTACAAGCCAGTACCATCATTGCCTGCTAGCAAGCTACACCCATAGACGAATCCTTGCCTATTCATGCAGTGGACAATCGACCTGGTAGGACCTATTCTGCTTTTTACTGGGGGCAGAGACATGATGATCATGGCAACCGATTACTTCACCAAATGTTGGAAATGTGCCCTAAAGCCAATCATATGATGATACTTTACGGATATTTCACATGTTAAACTAATATAGTTTAGTATAAAGGGCAAAGATGATTGTTTGAAGCCGTCTCATATAAATGTTATACGCTTAAACGATAAGTCCAAGGAATATGTAATTGGGAGAATGCGATCTAAAAAAGTTAGATTCATGAGACCATTCTCTTTCGTATACATATCCTAAACATTCCTGATTATAGGATTGCCAATTGGGCATTGACAATCCGTCAAGATCAGTACGTGCTATGTCTTCTCTTAGGGAGAGTGATTGGTCTCGAGTCATTGGTGCGACTGACACTAAGACAAGCATGTAGGTGCTCAATAGAGAATGAGTACACTGAACACGATCAATAAGGAGTTCTCATACTCATGTAACATGAGAACTCATGGTTGGGATAATGCAAAGTAGTCATTTGACCTGAGGCATCATGGTTGTCTTGTGGTTAGGTCCTTGATCTTTGACTATGTCAAAGTCACTCCATCAGAGGGTGTCCACGGTATAGTTGAGGTTAAGCCACTTAGCCATGGAGGCAAGTGAATGCGCAACAAGGGATCTCTAACCTTTAAACCGTTTGAGGGAGAATACTCTATGATATGATTAAGAATCTCTGGCCAGAGTATGAAGAGATTTAGGAAATCGTTCCAAATCACATTCAAGGTAATCATATAAGTAAGAGAACCACATTTGATAGTAGACGTGAATAAACTATCAAACCAAACAATGTGGTCAAGAGTATTGTATTAGAGAAAGACAGTATTGCATTGTAATCCTAAACTGAATAGGTTCTCCAGCTCTTCTGATTAGCTTGGGTAACCATGACATACTGCTAGGTGTCACTCATGGTTTGTGGAAGCCCTAAATGTGTATAATCACTAAAGGGAGAATTGAAAGTAAGTTTCAATTCACAATCAATTTGAAAGAGTTCTAATCGCCCACGGCCCCGCTAAAAGGAACCTAATGGATCGTACACCATGTAAGGTAGAGATTGAAGAAACAACGGAGATGAGTAAGGATAATTAAATGGTTTAATTATTTACGGCAAGGATTAATTAATATGTTAATTAATCAAACGAATAAAGTTTGTTAAAGACCTCGAGTTAGTTTTGGGCCTTAAGGCCCAATGGGCTTCGAACATCAAGCCCATTGACTTAAGCTGTATGACAACTTAATGACTAATAATTCACAAAGGCCCAAATAGCCCAATAAAACCCTATGGCCGGCCATATTGATAAAGGAGTGGGTTTTGGACTTATTACAAGTTGACCACTCCAATGAAGGTAGGTATAAATGTGACTTTATAGCCTTTTCTTCATCAGGGTTTCTTTTGGAGAAAAGATGAGAACACAATGTCTCTCCCTTTCTCTCTAGGAGGCCGGCCCCCTTGGAGGAGATTAGCTAGCAATCTTCCCTCTTCCAAGGTCACTCATCTCTTATTCGAGTCTCTCCTTGGTGTGGAAAAATTAGAGGTTCTTAACTTTGGGAACTTGGAGAATCCTTTCAACCATCCTCATCCAAGAAATCCATAGAGCTAAGAAGCAAGGAATGAAGGCCCTCTCCTTGGGTGATTAGCCTTTGCTTATGCAAAGAGGAATCAATAAAGGTATAAGATTTCTCAACTCACTTTGTTCTTGAGTTGAGTCTTGGTTCACCCTTCTACTAGGCTTTGAATTTCATGGGTAATGTTTTGTTTTTGAGTGCATACAAGCATGATTCCACCTTTAATTGTTAATTGCATGCCATAGATGCTGCTCAAATGAACATGTTTTTCACAAAATTTCCTTCACCAAATGGGTAGAAGCAAAGCCCAAGAAGGCCACAACTCAGACGGACATAGAGCACTTCATATAGAGGAACATCATTTGCTGATTTGGCATCCTTCAATCCATCGTCATCGACAAAGGCCCGCAATTAGTGGGAAAAAATGTGGTGAAGTTCTTCCACAAGTATAGCATCAAGTAGCACATGTCCATGTTGAGATATCCTCAAAGCAATAAGCGGGCCGAAGCATCCAATGAGATGATCCTTGACTGCCTCAAGAAATCCCTCACCAACAAGAAAGGAAAATGGCTAGACGAATTCCTCAAATGTCTATGGGCATATCGCACCACCAAAAGATGAGTAACCGGTGAAACTCCTTTCTCTTTGGCATTTGGCTCAAAAGCAATCATTCATCATAATGTCATCACTCTACCAGTAGCAGCTTCTCTCCAGCTACAACAAAAGGGCCAATATCCGGCAGTTCTAGCCCGAAGATCTAGTCCTAAGAAAAGCCTTCATCATTGTTCGCAGAGAAGGCTCCAAAAAGATGGATCCCATCTGGGAAGGTCCATACAAGATCAACAGAGTAAACAGTAAGAGTAATTACACCCTTGCCACTAAGAAACGACAAAAAGATCGAACAACAGTGGAGTGCCTACAATCTGAGGAAGTACCATGTTTGACCTCCCACCACATTAAAGCCCGAAGACTCAAGCAGCTCGACGGGCACCACCTCACAAGCTGAAAACTATCCAGTTGTTATGCAGTTCCTACCTTACAACTAAGTTCTCATTCGTTTCACTCATTTTTCAATGAGGAATTCAGAAGTAATCACAACTTGGCTCGGCTGCATGTTTACAACAACTGATCACTCCTGCACTTTAAAAGAAGACTGCGCCCTTCTTAGGGAATCATCGCAAGAATTACGCCCCCTGAGGGACCAATCATGCTCTCTAGTGCGAGAGGGTAAACCAACTCCCTGAAACCTATGAAAATTTTTTGTGAAAACAAGTTCATTTGAGTAACATCTACAACATGCAATCAACAATTAAAGGTGGAATCATGCGTGTATACACTAAAAAACAAAACTTTCCCCATGAAATTCAAGGCCTAGTGAGTGTGGTGAACCAAGACTCAACTCAAGAACAAAGTAAGTTGAGAAATATTATACCTTTGTTGATTTCCCTTTGCATAAGCAAAGGCTAATCACCCAAGAAATAGAACCTTCATTCCTTATTTCCTAGCTCCATGGATTTCTTAGATAAGGATGGTAGAATGGATTCTCCAAGTTTCCAAAATAGAGAACCTCTAAGTCTCTCCACCAAGGAGAGTATTGATGAGATGAGTGACCTAGGAAGAGATAGATGCTAGTAATCTCTCCCTAGGGTGGCCGGCCTTCATTAGAGAAAAGAGAGCTTTTGTGTTCTCTTCTCTTCCCTTAGAAAACTCTAAATGAATTTTGGCTATAAAGTTCTTTATATAGTCCCTTCACTTAAGTGACAAAAGAACCAAAACCCATCATTCTCTAATGTGGCTAGCCTTAAGGGTTCATTGGGCTTTCAAGCCCTTTGTGTTTTCAAGTTGTCATACAACTTAAGTTAATGGGCTTGCATTCAAATCCCATTGGGCTTTGCGGCCCAAAACTAACCCAACATCTATAATGAACATATTCGTTTGATTAATTAACATATTAATTAATCCTAGCCATAAATAATTAAACCATTTAATTATCCTTACTCATCTCCATTGTCTACCTTACACAGTGTACGATCCATTAGGTTCCTTTTAGTGAGGCAATGGGCGATTGTTACTCTTAATGATCGATTGTGAATTGAAACATACTTTCAATTCTCCCTTTAGTGATTACTCACCTTTAGGGCTTCCACAAACATGAGTGACACCTAGCAGTATGTCATGGCTATCTAAGCTAATCAGAAAAGGTGGAGAACCTATTCAGTTTAGGAATACAATGCAATACTGTCTTTCTCTAATACAATACTCTTGACCACATTGTTTGGTTTGATAGTTTATTCATGTCTACTACCCAATATTATTCTCTCAAACGGTTTGAAGGTTAGAGATCCCTTGTTACGCATTCACTTGCCTCCATGGTTAAGTGGCTTAATCCCAACTATGTTGTGGACACCCTATGACGGAGTGACTTTACATAGTCAAAAATCAAAGACCTAACCACAAGACAACTATGATTCCTTAGGTCAAAGGACTACTTTGTATTATCCGAACCATGAGTTCTCATGTGACATGAGTATGAGAATTCCTTGTTGATCATGTTTAGTAGACTCATTCTCTATTGAGCACCTACATGCTTGTCTTGGTCTCGGTAACACCAATGACTCGAGACCAGTCACTCTCTTTACGAGAAGACATAGCACGTACTGATTGTAATGGATTGTCAATGCCCAATTGGCAATCCTATGATCAGGAACATTTAGGATATGTATAAGAAAGATAATGGTCTCTTGAATCTAACTTATTTAGATCACATTCTCCCAATTACATATTCCTTGGGCTTATTGTTCAAGCATATAACACTTATATGGGATGGCTTAAAACAATAATCTTAGCCCTTTATATTAAACTAGATTAGTTTAACATGTGAAATGTCCGTAAAGTATCATCATATGATTGGTTTTAAGGCACATTTCCAACAACCCACATGGGTCAGCTCTCCAAGACGGGAGTATAAACTCTATACTCTGAATATCCAGACGTGGATGAGCCTGGTTGCCTTAGTATAACTAGATGCATGATGGCTTGCGTCGAGATTCCTAGAAGTAGCCACAATGGTCTTCTTCAAGGCTTAGCTAATTGAAGGATTTTAGGTCTCTTGGCCTAATCCACGGGGAACCGGGCCCTAAAGATAGAGGGGGCACATTATGCAGTGCAGCCTACAGACGACTGCCCTGGAACTCTAAAGTTGTTAACGAGTGCACTAAGGTAGCCTACGGTTTCTGGAAGACTGCCTATGGCTTGCTATTTGAGCAGTAAAACCACACTAGACTTATACAAGCACACATTCTTATGAAAGGTTATACAAGCACACTACTGACATGCTACGTAGTCGATAAGCTTCAACTCAAATTTTTTTCCCATTGGAAGAAGTCATGTCAATCACAGGACTCTCGACAGCAGGCGAACCCTCACAAGCAGCAGAGAAAGTCTTCAGTTTTCTCAACCGGCATGTCTTGAGCAGGCGGGGAAGATCTCTTCTTTCCATCTTCATTCATAATAGGCTATGTGATAGTGTTCAGACGAGCTAATGCATCCATCTTGATCCTCTTTACCTTTTCTCTCGGAAGCAGCCCACCTTTTTCCCGGTGAAGAAAACTAAGCAACCAACGCCATTCACGGTACTCAGCAGGGGAGCTAAACCCATACTGGCTTTTCCCTTATTTTTTCTCTTAGATTAGCAGGCAGGAGGCCTGCATGCCCAACATTTTAGTAGCCCATGAGGCTCGCGACCTTTTCATTTCTCTCAATTGCTGGCCTGGCCTGCTTTAGGGCCAAGAGCCCAAAGGACATGAACAATGCGGCTCGCCTAGCATTGCACCCTATCGCCTCAAACTGCGGCCCTAGCCACGTAAGCTGCCCTTGGCTCTAGCCAAGCCAAGCAGCCCAAGAAGTGGTCCTTACCACAACACCTCATTGGCTTATGCCGAGCTGACTCCTAGCCCCTGCCAGCCGACATGCTGCACCACCCCGACGGTTGCCCCGCGACAGCACTATCCAAGAAGAAGACAAGGAAACTTAAATTTTTCTTACCTCGGTGTGGCACAGAGAAGACGAAGAAAGCAACAAAAGACGGTCATTTGCGCGGGCAAGATGTAGAAGATTGCTAGAGAAGAGGGAACAAATATCATCCAACCTCCCTGGGAACAAATATCATCCAACATCTCTTTCTCTTGTAAGGTAGAATAAATTGTTCTCTAATGTTGATTTAATAACCCACTTAAGGTGGGCTCTGAGAGAAATTTATTTCCCATTCATAGAAGAATCTAATTTCCTATTAAAGAGGGAATCAACATCAAAATAGGAAACAATCTTATATTTCCTCAAGCAAAGAGATCTCTACACCTGCTGCCCTTTCTTGTGATCAGCCCAATAGGTGTGGGGACATTTGTGGAGCAAAAAATAATGAAAAGTCGGCACGAGGATTTTTGGATATAAAATGACAAAATTAACCTAAAAGCACATCGGGATTCCTACGCGCGAGCAGTGGACAATCATTCCAAAATCAAGTCAAAAGTGCCCAAAATAGGTATTTATTCAAAACCTATATCATCCATCATCTCCACAAGGTAACCCCCAAAACATTCCTTTTAAATTATGTTAATTAGCTAATTAATGGATTTATTACCTAATTAATCTATTATGGCTAATTAAACTACCAATTACACCCAAAAAACACACAAAAGGCCGGTCACTTTCTCTCCCAAGGGGGCCAGCCATGCCATATATATACCACCCTATTTTCTCTAAAAAAAATTAATCCCAATTCTCTTGCTAAACTCTCTAAATTCTCCTAACCCTTTTCCCTCAAAATTGTAACTTTGGCATCGGAGGTTCTTCGGCCAAAGCCCCCCCCCCCCATTCATCATGGGCATGTGAAGCTCCTGGCCCTAACCTAAGGTGCTATTTGTTTTGTAGGTGCAATTTTGTCCAAGAGGAAGGAGGAAGAAATTTGCATCCATAACTGCTATCTCAGTATAGCATATTGATAGGAGCAGATTTATACGACTTCGTTAGCTTGTTTTCTTGCATTTTCATGGCTAGTTTCTACTTATTATAGTGTTTTAAGCTATTTTCGTGTGTTTGTAGGTCCAAATGACAAAGTTGGCAAGAAAGTAAAATTTGGAGCATTTTGAGGCAGTTCTGGGCATCAAATGGATAGCTTATGAGTGGAGCAAGATGGATGGATGAATTTGAAGTTCAAAAGGCTAGGAATGTGCTGAAAAGATGAAGAAAATAAATCCAAGACAAAGAAGATAAGGAATCAGATAAAAAGAAGGAACATTACCCAAAACCTTATCCAAACTAACCTTATCTTATCTTATCCTATCCTAATCTTATCATACCTTAATTCCAGCTGCAAGGGGACCTAAATACTTGTTCTAGAAGGCCTTATCTGTTCCTACATTGGTGCTGCATATTTTAGGCCTTATTCTCCTAGAAATCAGCCACATAACACTCATTCTAGAAGTCCTTACAAAAGTGGCACCCCAACTACTTCTAGAACCCCTTTTCCTAGTTGTGCCACACCTTATATCCTTGTTCCTGATGGTTTTTGATGTGTAAGCCTAATTCCCCTTGGTTTCTCATTGTTTTAACCTATACCTTGTGGATTTGGAGTGCCAATCCTTCTCCTTGACAGCCTAGGCCGTGCCTTTTCTCCCTGTAAATACTAATGCCGCAACATTCATTCAGATCACCACCCTTTACCATATTTTTCTCCACCATTCACCATAAATTCGTGCCATACATCCCTCTAGTTCCGCAACTGTGCAAGGAAGGAGAAAGGAGAGGAGACCCTTGGAGCTGTGCTTGCCATTCAAGACGTTGAATTGTTGGAGCATTTCTAGGTGTATTCTATCCATTGTTTTAATGTTTAAATTTAATTGTCTTTGTTTAATTTCGAACATGAGGAGCTAAACTCGTTTTAGCTAGGGGGAATTCAAAGCCATGAACATATTTGCAATATGAATTGATTACTTTCAGTTGTGATTTCATGAATCGTGAATGTAATTTACTTAACTGTTTGATTCAAAACTTATTCTTGTTTGTTGATTAAGGGTGCACATTTAGTTTGCATGCAGGGATTTGATGCTAAAATATAAGAGAGTTTCACCCAATAGTTATGAACTTATATTTATAAGTAGTGGAGGTTGCTAGTCACAATCATGTTAAGTGAATTCCTGGCAGGAGTATCATATTGTTCGTAGTTACGAATGCCTTGTCAATGCTTATGATTTTCACAAAGCTTAATGATCTTTGATTGTATCTCTATTATGTTGTTCGGGTAGGGAACTATTGAAGAATAATTTGGTTGCCAATGCGTTGTCCATCCAATTCAATGACTTAAGGAAAATCTAAGGGTTAATTAGTGATGTTCACGGTTAATCTGGGGCGTTGAGGTCATGTGTGGAGAAGAACCCTCTAGCTAGCCAATCACCCATATTTCCCCCAAATTCGTGTCTAATCTGTCTAAGTTTTTAATTTACTGTCTTTACTTTAAATTCTTCAAAAACCCAATCCCCTTTATGTTGCCGTGTCAAGTTAGTTAGAATCTGTCCAATTTGTGTTTTCAAGGATTTTGATTCAAGTTAAAATCAATTTTCGTCCGATTCACCCTCTAGTGTCTAGTTTGAGTCTATTTGATTGTTTTATGCTGTTTTGAGTCTTTTTAGTTTGTTTTGAGTTCTTTGAGTCTAGTTAAGTGTTTTTAAGTCTAGTTTTGTGTTTTTGAGTCATATTTATGTAGATTAGCAGCCCTAGTTTATCCCCGGCCTAGAACAATCCCTACTTTCATATACTACAACTATCTTAATAAGGTTTAATTTGTGTGTTAGAATATTTCACATCAAATTTTGGCGTCGTTGCCGGGGATTAGCAAATTTGCTAATCCCTTGTTTGTGTCATGTCTTTGTGTTTTCTTTTAAGTGTCAAAGTGTGTTTTTGTGTGTTTTTGCCATACCCTCTACCTGGTTGCTTATTTGTTTTTGTTTCTTGTTTCAGGTACTAGTTTATGACTCGTAGTTCTCAACCTATTAGTGCAAACATCTTGGAGTTTGACGATGATTTTGAACAAAATTTGAGAAGAAAGAGGAAGCAACTAGAACCTAATCCACCTAGTTCAAGTTCAGAGGCCGAATCTGAATTTGAAGAAGAAAAAGAAGAAGAAGAAGTCATGGTAGCAGACAATTGTACAATCAAAGAACTTTTAGCCTCGGGGTTGGACAATGCCGTGCCCCTTTGCATTTAATACCCCGTGTCTACCCAAGGAAAGATCGATGAGTTCGAGTTGAAGTCAAGCTTGTTGCATCATATTCCCAAGTACCATGGGCTGTCCATGGAAGATCTAAACAAGCATTTAAAGGAGTTTGAAGTGGTGTGCTCAAGCATGACACCCATCAATGTTGATGGGAGCATTCTAAAGATGAAGGCTTTTCCATTCTCTCTTATGGAGAAGGCTAAAGATTAGCTATCCGAATTGGCACCCGGAACTGTCACTTCTTGGGAAAGCATGAAACGAGCATTTTAAGAAACATTTTTCCCAACTTCGAGAGTCATTCTCTTGAGAAAGAGAATTTGTGGCATTCAACAAAGCCAAGACGAATCCTTTCCAGCACATTATGAGCATTTTAAGGGTCTAGTTGCATCTTGCCCTCAACATCAAATGAAGGAGGAACCTTTACTTCAATATTTCTATGAGGGCCTCCTCTCAATTGAAAGACAAATGTTAGATGCTTCAGCGGGAGGTGCTTTGGTTGATAAAACACCGATGGCTGCCAAGATCTTAATTGCAAATTGAGCCTTGAATGCACAATAATATGAAGGTATTGGACAAAGAGACACCCCACGACAACAACAAGTGAATGAGGTAAGTACAATTTCCGAACTTCAATCTCAAATGGCTAATCTTACTGTTCTTTTGTAATAGGTTGTCGATGGATCCAAAGTGCAAGGTTCCACCATATGTGGAGTGTGCTTTATGTAGGGGCATCTTAATGATCATTGCCCTCAGTTGATAGAGAATGGAGGATGGGAAAGTGTAAATGCCGTGGGCTATCAAGGCTAAAATCAGCCACGGAATGATCCATACTCTAACACCAATAATCCGGGCTGGAGAGATCACCCAAACTTCAAGTGGAGGGAGCCTCAACAACCTCAACAACAAGGAGGATATAGACAGCCACCTCCCGGGCTCTATCAAATACCATTCGCACCAATTCAACCCCATCCACAATCTGCCCAAATAAACTCAGGTTCGTCATTAGATAATGATACACTTCTTCAATTACTAACTTCATTAATGCAGGGCCAACAAAATCAAGCCAAGGAGATGAGTGAAGTAAAGAAGCAAATAGGGTAGATTTCAGAGTTCCTTAGGCAGTTTCAAGAAGAAGGCAAACTACCTAGCTCAACCATTGTTAATCTAAAAGGAGGTTTTAAAACTGCCAAGGCCATCACTTTGAGAAGTGGTAAAAAGATTGGAACCAAGCCAAACATGTCCACAACAAGTTTAGAAGAGGAAGAGAAGTTGCTGCTTGAAAAAGAAAAATTGGACAAACCCACGTCAAGGATTGCACAACCCTTGTTGTAGCCCCCTAAACCTTCCAATTCGGCTAATTTAGGTAAGGTTGATTCTAAGTCGGTTAATTCTAACATTATGCCAACAAATGTGCTTTTTCCTAGCAGATTTATGCAAGCCAAGAACGAACAAGATGAAAAGGACATTCTAGACACGTTTAGGAAGGTGCACATCAATATCCCCCTCCTTGATGCTATAAAGCAAATCTCGAAGTACGCTAAGTTTTTGAAGAAGCTTTGTACAACAAGGAAATGGATTTGGGAGAAAGAGGTGGTACATATGAGTGAGAATGTCTCTGCAATGTTGCAAAGAAAGCTGCCACCTAAATGCAAAGATCCAGGTAGTTTCACTATCCCTTGTGTAATTGGTAATACAAGGTTTGAACATGCTATGCTAGATTTAGGTGCATCAATTAATGTCATGCCATATTCTGTTTATGCATCTATGAATTTAGGAGAGCTTAAAAATGATGGTGTTATTATTCAATTAGTCAATCGATCTAATGCATACCCGAAAGGAGTTTTGGAAGATGTGTTGGTGCAGGTGTCTCTTGATTTTTCCTGCAGATTTCTATGTGCTTGATATGGAGGATTCAGCCCATTCTCCACCATCGCCATTCTTTCTTGGACGACCTTTCATGAAAATAGCCCAAACCAAGATTGATGTGGCCAAGGGAGCGTTAACAATGGCGTTTGGTGGCGATATGATTAACTTTAAAATTCCTGAATCTATTGAGAATCCTAATGATGTTCACTCTTGTTTTTCCATTGATGTAATTAAAGATGTAGAGCAGGAACGTTCAGCACCAATTAAGAAGGATGGATTTCGAACCACCAACGAAGAGAGAATTGGAGTAAAGCATATGGGACACGCCCTAACCTTCATACCACCAAATCTGGCTAAGAGAACCCCTTATGCATCTGTTGACAGTGTTAGCATTTCATTGCAATACATTGGTAAGCCACCTATGCCAATTCAAATTCCCATTTCAAATAATATGTTGTTATCTTCATTGGTGCAGGTACTTAATAGAATTCAAGGTGGTGGGAGAGTTCATGTTGACTTACGGAAGAAAAACACCACAATCAGGAATGATCACTATCCTTTTCCATTCAAAGATCCAAAGTATGAAGTGTTTAGGGGGCAGGATGTGGTTACAGTGGTATTTCCATGAACTTCGGGCATCTAACCTAGAGTTCCCCGTAGGAGTTGCTCTTGTTTTAATCCACATCAGTCTTCAAGGTTGGGCGTCAGGAAAATGCAACCTGTTTTAGCGCCTTTGGGCTTCCTTTCTACTAAGCCCAATATCCAAATATTAAACCAAACAATGCCCCTTTTAATCCTTGTTAAGTCTGCAATTCGAGGCGTTAATGATGATTAAATGAACTGCATTCTTCTACTTGGGACTTGTACCATTTTAAATAACCGTTTTACCCTTGCACTAACCCATAAATTCCAATGTTAACTAACTTCTTACTATATAATCTCCACTTAAACTTCTTGGCTAGCACCTTAGCAATTCTAATCCTTCATATTTCCAAAATCTTCAAATTTTCCCAGAACCCTCTTGTTCTTTGTTGTTTCTTGCTTTCTACCTCTAATTTTCTTCTATCCTATCTTCAAAATCATTCAATGGCATCTAAAACTACTCACCTTGCATATGAGTCTGGCGAAGGCATTGTCAACGTGCGCTGCCTCCTTAATGGCCTTCATCGCCCTTAGGTAGGCCTAAACACTTCACCTTTCTTTGAAGAGGGAGAAGTACACTCCTGTAAGCCTGCTTAGACCTCTAGAGTCCCAATTTCCATAGAGAACAACATGCCTAAGGCTAACTGGTTCACACCTAACCCATTTTCCACTGAAGTTGGCATCTTCTTCTCCAAATGGTTTACCTATCGAATAGGCTTCCCTTTGATGAAAGATGAGGGCTAGGCGCATTGGGTGAATGAACTCGAGCCCATTTTCAAGAAGAAGTGGATGAACAATGGCATTTACGAGCAGATAATGCTCTCCAAAACCACAGTGATTGCCAAGCAAGAGCTCCTGACCACAACTTTTATTTTGGAATAATGGGACGAACACATTCAATTTCAAGATGGGTCCCATGTCTCCAACCATCCTTGATATGGCCCAAGTCTTCGGGTTAAGGCCCTTGGGCAGGTGTGTGGATATAACCCACGACTAGTTTTCCCTATCTAGCTTGAATGTTGAAGGCATGGATGCTTTTGACTCCATCACTCGGTTGGAGTATAATCCCACTACTTTCAAGAGTTATGGGACTTGATTCACAAGTTTTATCTCGTTTGCTAAGAAGAGCTTTGATCTAGGGGTAAAGCTGGAGTGGGTCCCTTTGGTGGAAGCTCTTTATTCTTTTAATGATGTGGCTACGAGGCCATTTCTTCTTGCTCATCTTTATCACTTCCTTTTCGAGATGACCAGGGGTGAACCTTTTGAAACTAACCTTAATGGACCAACCTGGATGGTCCAATTGTGGTTGCAGTGGTATTTCCATGAACTTCAGGTATTGATCACTCATATATTTCATACATTTATACCATCCATTTCTAAAGTCTTTGTGATGTTTTTGTGTTAAAATTGTGGTACTTTACCTTACCTTGTGTTAATGTACAATTAAATTTGCTTTAAGATTAATTTCAAGTAAAGTGGAGAAAAATAAAAAAGAAAGGAAAGGACACTTTGTGTTTTGTATAATTAAACATAATTCAGTCCGTTATTATGTGCAGATGGGTTCAAAATATACCGGTTTCAATTATCTTTATCTAAAGTTGCAGACCACTACAATACCACTACATCTTAAAGCTTAAGTGGGGAGTGCACTGACAGAGGAATAAAGAGACTAAAAACAGAAAACAAAAGAAATGGGACGGTAGTGGAGAAATGGGAAGGAAATGGAACAAAAAGAAAGTAGAAAATAAAGAGCATGGCAAACAAGGAAATGTGGAGGAATGGCAAAAGAAATAAATGGGACGGTAGTGGAGAGAGGTCAGGGAGGGGAGAGACCAGCAGAAACGGGGGGAAACAGAATAAGAAAATATAAGAGGCGCGAGGGAGAGAAGCAAAAGGGGTTTTGGCAGTGTGAGAAAAGAAGAGGAGACAGAGACTGACAGGCGCATGAGGGCAGAGTGCAGAAAAATATATAAGGGATGGGGGCTTTGCAGCGAGAGAAGCAGGAAGCTGCCTTAGGCAGCGTGAGAAACAGAAGTCAGGCGGAAAGAATAAAAACAGAAGCAGAGGGCAGGTCAGAAATCAGGCGGGGAGAGAAAGAAAGCACATAAAACTGTGCGGAAGAAAAAGAAAAAAAAAATATAAAGAAAAAGAAGGCTGGGGCGGAAAAGTCAGAGGACGGGGGCAACACAGAGAGCAAAGTTTCACTCCATTTTTCTTGGTTTTATCTTCTCAAACCCATGTTTTACTTTTGGTTTAATTTGATAATAATGTGTAACTAAATTTATTTTGGCTAGAGGTTAATTCAAAGCCATGAATATATTTGTAATATGAATTGATTACCTTCAGTTGTGATTTCTGAGTTGTGATTTAATTTGCTTAACTGCTTGATTGATAACTTATTTTTGTATGTCGATTAAGAATGCATACTTAATTTACATGCATGAATTTGATGCTAGAATATAAGTGAATTTCACCTAATCGTTATGAACTTATATTCACAAGTAGTGAAGGTTGTTATCCACAATCGTGTTAAGTGAATTCTAGGCTGGATTAACATGCGTATTCCATAGTTATGAATGCCTAGTCAATGTTTATGATTTCCGTTGAACTTAATGATCTTTGTTGAATGTCTCTATCATGCGTATTCCATAGTTAGGGACTTTGATGAGGAATAATTTGGTTGTAATGCGTATTCCATTCAATCCAATGAATCTAGGGAAATCTAAGAGTTAATTTAAGCGGACCTAATTAACTTGGAACATTGTCATTCATCGTTTGTTGAAGTCATAACTGGGAATCAAATTATATGCATATGTTCATGTGTGGATAAGGAACCCTCTAACTAGTCCGTCACCTATCCTCTCACCTTAATTTCATGCTTTTGTCAATTCTGTAATTTATTTAAGTTTAATTTACTTCTCGTCAAAACCAAACACCCCCCATTATTAAATTATATTATTTAGTTAGTTTTCATTGTTATTAGTCTTTTAATTCAATTTCCGTCCATTTCAGTTCCTAGTGTCTAATTTGATTGCTTTCATTATTTTGAGTCATTCTAAGTATGTTTCGAGTTATTAGAGTTTTTAGCCTAGTTTTGTGTCCTTGAGTCTTGTTTAATATTTTTAAATTAATTTAGAATAGATTAGCAATCCCTCCTAATCCCCGGCCTAGAACGATACCCTACTTACATACTTTACTACATTTGATAAAAAAAGGGTTTAATTTTGTGTGTTAACTTATTTTTCGCACCAGGTATCTAACCTAGATTTCCTCGTAGGAGTTGCTCCTACTCGCATCTTGGCCGAGGTATCTCCTACTAACCACTCCACATTCTTTTACCTTTATTTCTTTAGAGTTTGCCAAACTCGGGCAGACTTAGAATAGAGAGCCTCTGCTCTACGAAGATACCCATGGTTCTAGGACCAGATCTTCCAGGAAGACTTTGGGGAAGATGGTAGCCCACTCTGCAAGGAAAAGTTCATAAGCTGCATTCAACAGTGAGATTTGGCCTAGGGGGTATGCATCGACCCTATTGGATACAAGCGCGGGCTAGAGATCTACCACCCCAACTTCTGCAGCAGGCAGTTGGGGTTCAGGCAGGCCATTCCAATGTCATTCTTCAACTTAGTGAATTGTGGAACCTCATATCACCTCTGTTCTCCTCAGAATGTGACATTTCGAGCGGCTAGGCGTAGCCTGGAGGTGATAACCTAGATCACCCACAAGCTCGTAGACTGAACTTCGAATGCACTCCTTCTTTCTCCACTTGGTGGGAAGCCAAGCGGAGCAAGAATTATGGATAGGATATCATGGAATTTCACGACCGTTTCTTTGGGTACCTTACCATCAAGTCTTATCCTAAGTCGAGCGAGCTTAAAAACTGGAAAGAGATGGTCCACCAAAAGAACCAGTTTCTTCTAATAGGTATCATCTATCTCCTTAACTTGTACTTTATGATGCTTTTATAATATTTACTCCACTAACCTTTCTCTTAATTATTTTGATGCAGCTCAAGGCATCATTGTAGAAGTGGATGTCGAGCTGGATGAAGAAGCTGTAGATGCTTTGGTTGTTCAGGGGGTTACGACCAAGGCTGCCAAATAGGAAACTGGGTCTATTCATGTTGCTAGAGAGGCTGGGGATGTCTTTGAGTTATTTGGAGACATTGAGGATGAAGTTGAGCCTGTAGTGGAGACTCGAGAAACTCGGCGGGCAAAGGCGACTGTGGTAGAGTCTTCTAAGTCAGAGCCAGAGGAACAACTTCAGCCTCAACTCTCTAAATCAGGTCCGCGGGCAACCCCTATGAAGAAGACAACTAGGGCCCAAACCTTTGAACCCTCCAAAGCTTCCCCTGCCTCTTCAGTTGAAGTGGGCAAGAAAAAGAAGAAGTTTTCTAGTAAGCAATCTTTTTTTTTTCTCAGTTGTAGTCTCAATTTTTCTTGGGGTATGAGCTAATTCCTTATTATGTCTCATACCTAGGACCTTAAGCAACCAAAAGGCTTATTTTTACTTCAAGAGAGGAGCCATTGGGCACTGAGATGCACCAAAGGAACAAGGATCTTCTTGATACTATCCTTGAGGAGCTGAAGGTATGGCTGCATTCTTTTGAGCACTAAGTCACCCTTTTGAAGTTCACCTTCCTTTCCTTTGCATTAATCCTTTGCCCGATTGCTTGAAACAGGGCACCAGGGAAGAATGAATCCCTCAGCCTAAGACTTCTTATCCTTTTGCCCAAGCTGCTTAACTTTCTTCTCGTCGGGCCAAGCCCTCGAAGGTATATTTCTTTTTTAACTTTGGCTCAGTTGGTGACTTCACAAATTTTGAAGTTAGGACAATTTCTTATTCCTCTATAGGCAAAGGTTGGAAAACCTGCTCCCTTAATCAGGCAAAGCTCTATTCCGACTCCTTTTAACTCCTTCTATTGCACTGGTGGTGGCTCCAACTTCCTAGTTCTATCCAAGAACTAAGGAGATGCTGCACTTTATGAAGGACGACAGTAACTCGATGAATACCCCTAGCATGAACCTTTTATGCTTAAAGTTCTCTCTATATTTATACTTATACTTTACTTTGCTCTTTTCAGTCTTTCCTAGCATATGAGACCAATCAACCACCACCAACTTCATTTGGGGTGCTAATAGTCCTTGAGATCCCTGTGGTCTCAGAGGTAACTAGTCCGCGGGTTCTCAGGTTGCTGCTCGGGCCAACTCGTCTTCTTCTCGCAAAGCAACTATGGTAACAGAAGTGCTTCACCAATAATCTCAAGTCCCATCTCAGGTATACCAGTCTTTACACTTTTGTCTTCTACCTTGTACAAATTACCATGCTAACACTTGTCTTTTCCTTGATGTTTATAGGCCTCAGGTGTGAGCTCGGGTGGTTCTCTTCCTCATTCAACAAGCGAGGCTGATCCTCTTAAACCGTTAAAGGCAACAATAACCTATCCCCCTTCTTCCCAAGTTATGAACTCAATCCAGGTACATCAACTTTACTTCTTTCTTTTTCTTTCTCTTAATTTTAATTGTAGACTATCTTCCTAATCCACTTTCCTTTGGTTTGCAACAGGATTTTGGCGAGGGCTCGGGCCAATCTCCTTCACCCTTAGTGCATAAAGCAGCCCTTCCTAAGCCTCACTTAGCTTCTGGGGTCACATAGGTCCTTATTCCTCTGCCAAAGAAGAAAGCCAAGACTATTGCTGCCTCTACTCCTACGGCTTCTCCACCTGCTGAGACTACCTCCACCGCTGCGGCTTTTGAAGGAGTTGGAGCAATGCCCCACCCCCCGTATCCATCAATACACAAGCATCTTTGCCTAAGCTCTCAAAGAGTTCAGGCAACTTAAGCCAAGGCTAAGGTCTTCAAGGCATCCCTATGAGCCTCAAAGTTTTCAAGATCAGCACTGGATCTTCCAAGAGTGGTGTAGGAGGGACTTCTCAACTTGCTTTAGTCTCAAGGCTTTCTATGATGTAGAGAAGGCTATTACTAAATTGTACAAAGCCAATCAACTGTCATAGGTTCAGTATGAGTCTTTCCTCTCTTATTTTAAGAACTTGAGGGCTCTGAGGGATCATCATCAGCGAGCTAATAGGCAAGCCAATTGAGTGAAGTGCTTCAAGGAGAAACATTCCAGAACTTCGGCCTTTATACAACAATTGTTGGATGAAGGTTTAGCCACCGAAGATGGGATCAAGGTGGTGACTTCTGAGATCTAGAAGTTAGAGGAACAACTTTATGTGCTGAAGGTTGAACAAATGACCCTTTCCAGTAAACATCAACAACAAATTGAAGAGGTGAAGAAGGTGAATATGGAGATAGAGGATGCTAAATCTCAACTAACTAATAACAATGCTGAATCTTTACAATTATGCAAACTTATTATTCTAGAATAATCACTTTGGGTGAAGATGCAAATTTGTTAGCCTAAGGTCAGTGTAACTTCCCTTTTTTTAATGATATGACTTCCTTCTTCAACTTCCACCTTGATTCACTTTTTACTTTACTTTGAAGTTTAACCTGTGGTGAATGCACAAGTTAACCTCAACCCTTTTTAACCTGCTTATGCTTCTTCAATATAACAATCTCTGACATCCCACAGAGTTGGGCGATATTTCTTCAAAGACTTGGCATTGATTGGATGCCTTTGCAAGGTTCTTTCTAAACCTACCAAGTAATATCCTCCTCTCTCCAACACTTGGTGGATAATGAAAGGACCTTCTTACGTAGGACTCTATTTCCCAAAGCCTCTAACTTAAGCTCCCAAGGGTAGAATTGCCTTCCATACTAATTCTCCCTCCTTGAAGGTTTTCAACTTTACTTTCTTGTTGTATGCTTGGGCAACAACTTTTTTCCTTTCTTGAATATTATTTAAGGCTTCAATTTGGGCTACATCCAAATCTTTGACCCCTTGACACATAGCCTCGATGTATTCTTCACTTTGTAGACCATACTGGTTTTGAAGTCTAACCGAACTCACATTGATCTTCATAGGAAGCACAACATCTTGCCCAAAGGTTAAGACATATAGTGTAGTTCCAGTTCCTGCCCTTTTGGTGGTTATGTAAGCCCAAAGGGTGTCTCCTATCTTCTCATGACATTTCTCTGCACTATCTGCCACCATTCTCTTAATAATATTTACCAAGATCTTATTGCTGGCCTCTGCTTGACCATTTGACTGGGGGTAATAAGGACCAGATTGGATCATCTTTATCTTGAACTTGTTTGCAAATTCCTCTACTTCTTTTGAGACAAAAGATGGCCCATGATCTGTAACAATTGACTCGGGCACCCTATATTTGTGTAGGTCTATACCTGTGACACTCTTCACACCCTCGGGCATAAGCCTTGCAATCCTTTTCCATCTTAGGCCAGAAATAGCCATACCTTCTGAGCAACCACCACATCTTAGTTCTAGCTTTGTGTGCTCCACAAATTCCTTCATGTACTTCAGCCTTCACTCTCATTCATTATTCTTGACCCAAGGACTTCAATAGAAGTTCATCTGGGGTTTTTCTTGGCATATCTTCCTCCCATATGACATACTTAGTTGATTGATGTCTATTTTTCTTACTCATGGGAAAGGAAGGATCCTTTAAGTACTGAGTAATAAGTGGCATCCAGTCTTTTATCTCTGGTTCTTTAGTCATCACATCTACTTCGAACCTTCTTTCTTGGATCTGTGTTCCAGAGGCCAACTGCACCATCTCATTGGCAATTGAATTTGATTATCTAAGATATGGTTGATTGATATTTCAGTGCCTCAATAGTGCTATAGCTGTGTTGTTGCCAAGTAATAACCAGCTATGGGGATGTGTCAACACGTGTACTCTTCATTTAACTGATTGATCACTAATTCTGAATCATCAAACACCTCAACATCAGTTGCCCCCAACTCTATCAAGATTTCCAGGCCAATTATCAGTCCTTTGTACTCTGCCTGATTGTTGGTAGTATCTTGATAATCCATAACAAATGAATAACAATGTTGAACATCCTTGGGGATCAATAATGACAATCCCAGCCTCAGCAGCTTGTTGAGTGCAAGATCCATCAAAATACAACTTCCAAGGAGGCTAGTTATTCTCTTTATCTCTTGCTGAATCCATTCTTCTTTGCTTGAGAAGGTTTTGCTTAGTGGGATCCAGAGGCTGACCACTTCTAGAGTCCCTGGGATATTGATAAGTTCATCTTATGATTCTTGGTGCTAGGCCAAAAAATCTGCAATTGCTTGCCCCTTTATTGCTCTTTAAGGCATATATTGAAAACTAAATTATGATAGTGCTAGAATCCATTTGCCAATTCTTCTAGTTAGCATTGGTTTCGATAGCATGTATTTGATTACATTTGTCTTGGCAATAATGTGAATGTGGCAGGGCAACATGTAATGCCTTAACTTGTAGGCAAAAAAGTATAGAGCCAAACATAACTTATCCACTAAGGTATATCTTGCTTCTACCTCAGTAAGGATTCTACTGAGGTAGTATATTGCTTGCTCTTTCCCACCTTCATTGTATTGGGCCAACATGCTTCCTATTGATTTTTTAGACGTAGAAATATAAAGCTTTCAAGGCTTCCCCATCTTAGGTGGCATATGCACTGGTGGAGAGGCCAAGTAAACCTTTCTTCTGTCAAAGGCCTCTTGGTGTGGTGGTCCCTACTCAAACTCTTATTGGCCCTTTAACCTTAACAGAAGAGTCAACGACTAAATCTTGCCCTCCAAGTTAGCAATGAATCACCTAAAGAAGTTGATTTTTCCCAGTAGCCGTTGCAATTACACTTTATTGGTGGGAGGAGGTGATTCCATTATTGCCTGAGCTTTGTTTTGATCTACCTCTACTCCTCTTTGATGAACAAGTAATCCTAAAAATTTGGCCGATCTCACCCCCAAAAGCACATTTCTTAGGATTCATTTTCAACTTATTGGTCCTCATTCTTGGTAAGGCTTGTCTGAGGTCTACTAAGTGTTGTTCCTCAGTTTTGGACTTCACCACAATGTCATCAATATATACTTCCATGCTATGGCCAATTAAATCGTGAAAAATGGCATTCATTACTCGTTGATAAGTTGCCCTAGCATTCTTGAGCCCGAATGGCATTACCAAGTATTCATATGCCCCGATATGTGATAGAAGCATATTTATGCGACTTAGTTAGCTTGTTTTCTTGCATTTATGTTGTTAGTTCCTAGTTATTTTAGTATTTTAAGCTATTTTCGTGTGTTTGTAGGTTTAAAGGGCTAAAGTGGCAAGAAAGTGCATTTTAGTGCATTTTGGAGCAGTTTTGGGCTTGGAATGGATAGCACATGCATGGAGCAAGGTGGATGGACGAATTTGAAGACCAAAAGAGGCTAGGATTATACTAAAGTTATGAAGAAATTAATTCAAGAAAAGGAAGTAAAGGATGCAAGCAAGAAAGAAAGAATGTTAGCCAAAGTTACCTTATTTTGTCGTAAACTTTCCTAATCCTTCACCACTTAATTTCCAGCTACAAGGAGGATCTCTAATTATTTTAGGACACTAAATAAATGATCCTAGAAGGCCTAATCCCACTCAAAGAAGGTTGCCGCACCAAATCTGCAAGGAATCCTTCCTTGCCGTGCACGGAAGTCACATTCCCCTTTCTTTCCATGCTTGCTGCATAAAACTTACCCTTTTCCTCTTGGGATTCTGATTTGTTACCCTTTTCTTGGAGGATTTGGAGTCTTAAACCCTTCCCAATTTAATTCCCAGCTGTGCCCCTTCCTTTTCCTATAAATAAAGGACCTTGTCGCACCATTCAAACCATCCATTCACTACCATTCATACTTTCAACCAACCTTCCATACAATTCATCACTCAAACTTACACCCACACCTTGTGCCGCAGCAAAGAAGAACAAGGAGGACCCTTGGACATTGATAGGAGCATATTTATGCGACTTAGTTAGTTTGTTCTTGTGCATTTTTGTTATTATTCTTTAGTTATTTTAGTATTTAAAGTCATTTTCGTGCAATTTCAGGTTTATATGGCTAATGTGGCAAAGAAGTGCATTTGGAGCCTTTTTGGAGAAAAATTGGGCTTGGAATGGATGAAACATGCTTGGAGCTAAAGGAATGGACAAAATTGAAGAACAAACGATGTGAAGATTCCTAATTGAAAGAGGATTCCTAGAAGAATAAGGATTCCTACTTGAAGTAGGAAAGTTAAGCCAAGGTTTCCTATTTTGGTTTGACCTTTCCTAATCCTAAATGTCCCTAAGTTCCAGCAACATTGAAGGTCTCCTATGCATTTTAGGACACAAACCAAAGGTTCCTTGCACCATTTAAGGCAATGCCGCACCTCCCTGTCCTTGCTCTTCCTTGCCGTGCAAGGGAGAGCCTTCCTTTCTTTTCCTTGTTTCACATACCCTTTTCCCTTCTCTAAAGATCCTTGTCGCATATCCCCTTACCTTTTCCTAAGGATTTTGACTTTTATTCCTATTTCCCTTTATGTTTTGGTTTAATTTCTGTTACCTAAATTATTTCCTAGTCTTAATTACCCTAAAGCCTTTAAATAAACACCCTAACCGCATCTATTGGTGACCATTCACCATTCAATACATCTAGCCGCACCCATACACAACCAAAAACCATACACAAACATCTTTGCCGTAGCCCATTCACCCTAAACCACATTCTTGACCTCTAAACACATCTCATACACTCCATCCACCTTTGTGTCGCAACAAGAAGAAAGAAGGAAGGACTCTTGGATGTTCGAGCTTGATTATTGGAGCATTCTAGGTATAATTTGTTCTATATTTACAATGTTTAATTTCTTTTCCTTTCATTTTGCTGTAAACATGAGTGGCTAAACCCCTACTTAGCTAGGCGTGATTTCAAAGCCATGATTATGTGTGCAATATGAGTTGATAAATTCCAGTTATGAATTCCTGAATCGTGAATGCAATTGGCTTAACTGTTTGATTGATAACTTTTTTGTGTTTGTTGATTGAGGGTCGACACTTAAATAGCGTGCATAAATCTGATGCTAGAGTATAAGGGAGTTTCACATAATCGTTACAAACTTATATTCATATGTAGTGAAGGTCACTGGTCACGATCATGTTAAGTTTAATTCCTAGCATGAGTGACATGATGTCATAGTTGCAAGTGCTTTGTCAATGCTTATGTTTTCATTGAACGTAATGATCTTTGATTGTATCTCTATTATGATGTCATGTACGGAACTTTTGAAGAATGCTTTGGGTTGTCGAATGATGTCATCAAATCCAATAATACAAGGAAAATCTAAGGGTTAACTAGCGATGTCACGGTTAATTTGTGGCATTGTCGTCCATAATTCAATGAAGGAGTAACTAGAAATTAATTTGTTTGCATACATGTCGTGTGTGGAGAAAGAGCCTCTAGCTAGCCCATCATCCATCTAATTTCCCAAAATTGTTTCTTAATCTGTTTTTAAGTTGCAATTTGTTTTGTTATTTTAAATTCATCCAAAACAAACCCCTCTTTACTTTCTTGTTTCAAATTGTTTTAAACTTGTTTTGTTTGTGTTTTTAAGTGTTTTGAGTCAAGTCCAAACCTTATTTTCGTTCAAAAATTGTATTTAGTGTCAGAAACTGCCTAGTTTGTGTTTTTAGGCAGTTTTGAGTGTTTTTAACTTATTTCAAGTCTTGTGAACTTGTTTTGAATCTTTTGAGTCTTTCCAAACGTTTTTAGTTTGTTTTTGTGTCTTTGAGTTAGTTTAGAGTCGATTAGCAATCCCTCCTACTCCCCAGTCTAGAACGATCCCTACTTATACATATGCTACAATTGTCAAAAAAGGGGTTTAATTTGTGTGTTAAGTTAATTTTTGCACCAAAATTTTGGCGTCGTTGCCGGGGATTAGCAACTATGCTAATCCTTTGTTATTTCGTTTTGTTTATTTTCGTGTGTTTTGTTTTAGTTTTTGACCTTGTCTTGTTTTCTTGTTCTTAGGCTCTAGTTTATGACTCGGAGTTCCCAACCTGTTCGTGAGCATATCTTAGACTTTGACAACGATTTTGAGAGTACTTTGAGAAGAAGGAGGAATAAACAAGAATCTAATCCACCTAGCCCTAACCCCGTGCTTGAAGAAGAAGAAGTAGAAGAGCAAGAGGAGGCCATGGCACAGTTTGTGGAGGAAGTGCAAGACATGGCAGCAGATAATCGAACCATCAAAAAGATTTTTGCATCAGGTGTGGACAATGCAATGCCTTTATGCATCCAATACCCCACGGCCGCCCAAGGGAAGACAAAAGAGTTCAAATTAAAGTCAAACTTATTACATCATATTTCGAAGTACCATGGGCTATCCATGGAGGATCCCAACAAGCACTTGAAGAAGTTTGAAGTAGTTTGTTCGAGCATGACCCCAGTGAATGTCGATGGCAGTATTTTGAAGATAAGGGTTTTCTATTCTCTCTAATACACAAAGCTAAAGATTGGTTGTATGAACTAGCACCAGGGACGGTTACATCTTGGGAAAGCATGAAACGAGCGTTCGTAGAGAAGTTCTTTGCAACCTCAAGAGTCATTCTTTTGAGGAAACGGATTAGTGGCATCCAACAAGATCAAGGTGAATCGTTTCGAACTTATTATGAACGTTAAAACTCTTGTAGCTTCATGTCTACAACACTAAATGAAGGAAGAGCTGCTCATTCAATACTTCTACGAAGGACTCCTCCCCATTGAACGCCAAATGCTAGATGCCTTGGCGGGTGGAGCGTTGGTTGACATGACTCCGGTGGCTGCCAAGACTCTCATGCAAACCAAGCTCATAATACACAACAATACGAGGGTGTTGGACAAAGAGAAAGCCCATGGCATCAAAGTGTGAATGAGGTAAGTACAATTTTGGATATTCAATCACAATTGGCTAATCTTACCTCTCTTGTGTCTCAGGTTCTAATTGGGTCAAAAGCACAAGAAAATCAGGTTTGCACCGTGTGCTCCATCCAAGGGCATCTATCTGAAAAGTGCCCTCATTTGATCGAGAATGGAGGATGGGAATCTGCCAATGCTATTGGATTCCAAGGCCAAAACCAAACCAAATATGATCCATACTCAAACACATACAACCCCAGATGGAGAGAACACCCTAATATGAAGTGCAGAGAGTCTTAACAATGTTCACAACAAGGGGGATTTCGGCAAAACCCCCTTGGGTTTGCACGGCCCTATCAACAACCCCAACCTCAATTTGCCCAAAATAACTTAGGTTCGTCTTTTGATAATGCTCAAGTTATTCAATTACTAACTTCATTAGCGCAGGGTCAGGAAAATCAAGCCAAAGACATGCATAATTACGCCAAAGAAGTGCAAAATCAAGCTCGAGATGTGACTGAATTGAAGAGACAAGTGGGACAAATGGCTAAATTCATGGGGCAATTTAGTAGAGAACAAGGTAAGTTACCTAGCTCGACGAATGTGAATCCAAAATGAGGCTTCAAATCTGCCAAAGCCATCACTTTGCGAAGTGGAAAAGAAGTTGGATCTGACCCCAACACACCCAAATCCAACCAAAATGGGGACGAAAAGATGCAATCTAAGGAGGAGGAACAAAGCATTCCCATGGCAAGTATTGAGTAATCCTTGCCGCAACCACCTACACACACTAATTCGACCACCAAATGTAAATTGGGTTCAAATTCCATTACTCCTAACTCCACTGCACCCAATGCACCCTTTCCTTGTAGGTTTATACAATCGAAGAAGGATAAGAATGAGAAGGACATTCTTGAAACATTCCGAAAAGTGCAAGTAAACATTCCATTCCTTGAGGCAATTAAACAAGTCCCAAAATATGCCAAATTTCTCAAGGAGCTGTGTACAACCAAGAGAAAAATGTCGAACAAAGAAGTGGTTAAGGCAAGTGAAAATGTTTCAGCCATATTGCAATGTAAACTGCCCACTAAATTGAAAGACCCTGGTAGTATTACGATTCCTTGTGTAATTGGCACTAATCGGTTTGAACATGCAATGCTTGACTTAGGTGCATCTATAAATGTCATGCCTTATTCTATTTATGCATCTATGAACTTGGGTGAATTCAAAAATGATGGTGTGATCATACAATTGGTTGATCATTTTAACGCTTATCCAAAAGGAATATTGGAGGATGTTTTAGTGCAGGTGAACCAATTAATCTTCCCGGCTGATTTTTAAATTCTTGACATGGAAGATTCTGTCCATTCCACATCTTTGCCGATTATCCTTGGAATTCCTTGATGATTTGGGTGAGGATGCCCTTGAAAAGACCATCACACAAGGCATTGGACTAAAAAATGAAGGGTTAACACATAGGCAAACCCACAGCAACAACAAGGAACACCTTGCCGTGCCTATTCAAGAAGAATTGGTGGAGATGGTTGTTGCCCCAGAGTCAATTCTAGAACATATTGGTAAGTCTCCTAACCTAATTTCAATTCTCGTTTCGACTAACAAGTTGCTTCCTTCTGTAATCCAGCCACTTTCCCTAGAGTTTAAACCATTGCCTAGCCATTTGAAATATGTGTTTTTGGGAGAACAAGAGACGCTACCTGCCATCATCTCTTGTTCACTCATGGCACAAGAGGAAGACAAGTTGTTGAGGGTGCTTCGGGAATACAAAACTGCCATTGGGTGGACATTGGTCGATATAAAAAGAATTAGCCCTACCACTTGCATGCATCGAATACTCTTGGAAGAAGGAGCCAAACCATGTAGAGAAGCACAACGACAACTCAATCTACCTATGATGGGCGTTGTGAAGAAGGAAATCATCAAGCTACTAGATTGTGGAGTGATTTACCCAATTTCTGATAGCCATTGGGTCTTTCCGGTCCAAGTTGTTCCTAAGAAGTCCGGAGTCACTGTGGTAACAAACGAAGAGAATGAGCTTGTGCCTACCTAAATCCAAACCAGATGGAGAGTTTGCATTGACTATCGGAATCTCAACACTACAACAAGAAAAGATCACTTCCCGCTGCCCTTTATTGATTAAATGCTTGAAAGGTTAGCCGGTCATGCTTTTAATTGTTTTGTTGATGGATATTCGAGATATAATCAAATTGTGATAGCCCCGGATGACCAAGAGAATACCACATTCATGTGTCCCTTTGGAACTTTTGCTTATCGTCGCATGCCATTTGGCCTATGCAACACACCTGCTACTTTCCAAAGGTGTATGGTAAGTATATTCTCCGATTTTGTTGAAAAGATTATTGAGGTATTTATGGATGATTTCAGTGTGTTTGGGGATTCTTTTGATAATTGTTTGGAGAATCTAACCTTGATCTTAAAACGGTGTGTTGAAACTAACCTTGTTTTGAATTGGGAAAAATGTCATTTTATGGTTAAACAAGGTATAGTTTTAGGCCATATCGTTTCCGAAAAAGGAATTGAAGTAGATAAATAAAAAATAGACCTTGTACATCACTTACCCTCTCCTACTTCGGTTAGAGAGGTTCGTTCTTTTCTTGGCCATGCAGGGTTCTATAGGCGCTTTATCCAGGACTTCTTCAAAATCTCCCAACCCTTTTGCAGTTTACTCCAAAAGGAAGTAGCCTTCGAGTTCAACAAGGAGTGTGAGACAGCTTTCAAAACCCTCAAGGACATGTTGACTTCGGCCCCCATCATCATGCCACCAGATTGGAGCCTTCCATTTGAGCTAATGTGTGATGCATCCAACTATGCAATTGGTGCTGTTTTAGGCCAAAGGAGGAACAAATAGCCCCACGTCATCTAGTACGCCTCCCAGACCCTAAATGATGCTCAATTGAATTATTCTACCACTGAGGAAGAACTTCTTGCCGTTGTCTTTTCTTTAGATAAATTTCGTTCATATCTACTTTGCACTAAAGTGATTGTATATTGTGACCATGCAACATTGCAGTATCTTTTGACCAAAAAGGAGGCCAAACCAAGGTTGATTCGTTGGATGTTCCTACTTCAAGAGTTCAACATTGAAATTAGAGACAAGAAAGGGAGTGAAAATGTGGTGGTTGACCACCTCAGCCGTTTGGTGCACGTTGAGGACTCCTTACCCATTCTAGAAACATTCCCTGATGAGCAATTGCTGTCGCTAGAGGTAAGTGAGCCTTGGTATGCTGATTTGGTCACAAAACAATCCTAGCACTCTAGATAAATACAAATGTGATAAACTCATAAAAGATGCACGATTTTATGTGTGGGATGATCCATATTTGTGGAAATATTGCCCATATCAGATAGTTCGACGATGTGTGCACAATTCTGAGTTTAATTCAATTCTAGCCTTTTGTCACTCTTATGCATGTGCGGGTCATTTTGGCACCCAAAGAATAGCCCTCAAGGTGTTATAATGTGGTTTTTATTGGCCTACATTGTTTAAAGATGCTAGAACTTTTTGCATAACTTGTGAGCGATGCCAAAGAACAGGTACCATAGGTGCTAAGGACTAAATGCCGCAAACCCCTATCTTCAATGTCGAAATTTTTTATGTTTGCGGTATTGATTGCATGGGTCCCTTTCCTTCTTCGTATGGTTTTACTTATATTTTACTTGCGGGTGATTATGTTTCCAAATGGGTAGAAGCAAAGGCTACCCATACTAATGATTCTAAAGTAGTTTCAGATTTCATTAAAACTAATATTTTCTCTAGATTTGGGATGCCGCGGGTGTTCATAAGTGATGGAGGCTCACATTTTTGCAATTGGACCATTGAGGCGCTGTTTAAGAAGTACAATGTCAAGCATAATGTTTCGACACCTTATCACCCTTAAACAAGTGGCCAAGCCGAAGTCTCGAATAGAGAAATCAAGCAAATCTTGGAGAATACTGTTGGGCCAACCCGGAAGGATTGAAGCTTGCATTTAGACGATGCACTGTGGGCATATCACATTGCCTACAAAACACCCCTAGGGATGTCTCCATGTCGGCTAATCTATGGCAAGTCGTGTCACCTACGTGTGGAACTAAAGCACAAGGCGCATTGGGCTGTGAAAACATTCAATTTGGACTTAGATGATGCTGGAATGCATAGAAAGCTCCAATTGAATGAACTTAAGGAGATAAGGAATGAAGCATATGAGAATGCCTGCATTTATAAGGAGAAAACAAAGACGTTTCATGACAAGATGATTCGAGGCAAAACATTCTCAATTGGGCAGAAAATGTTGCTCTTCAACTCTCGTTTACATTTATTCCGTGGTAAGTTACGCTCTAAGTGGATTGGACCTTTTGTTGCTACTAATGTTTTCCCATATGTTGCAGTCCAAGTCCAAATCTTAAGGAATGGACAAGAATTCAAGGTAAACGGGCATCGATTGAAGCCATACTATGAGAGTGCAGAGGGGTAGATTATGGAGGATATCCCTCTTCAGGCCGTGGGCTCCAATAGGGAGTGAATGGAATTCTTCGTCTGGCTGCAAGACGTTAAAGCAAGCGCTTATTGGGAGGCAACCCATGCATTCAACAAAGGAAGACCTAGGAATCACTCCACTTCCAGATTTGCGTTCCTAAACCCTTCTCTTTGTTGTTTTTATTGTGCCATATTTAGTGTGTTTATTCATCATTTGTTTATTTTCTTTTGTGTGAGTTTATGTGTGAAACATTGAGGACAATGTTTGATTTAAGTGTGGGGGGGGTAAATAAGTGTTTTTATGCAAATTCGTGGGTTTTATTCACTTATCACTTATAATGCGGTTTCTCACTGTTTTTAAGTGTTTTTAGTATGTTTTTAACTGTTTTTATGTCATATAACAGAAAAACCAAGAAAAAAATTGACAAATGTTTTGAAAAATATCAAAAAGAGTCGTTTTTGTGTGTTTGTGTCTTAGGATACCTTCCAACACAATGATGAGGATTCAGTTTTTAAGTGTATGACTGTTAAAGAAAGTTACAAACATGGATGGAAGTTTGATATGCTCTTTGGTTTATGCTTGGTTGTAGTTATAGTTTGCAAATTCACATGTAATCACAGAAGGAGAAAAATAAGTTTTTGTAACATGCTTGAAGGAAGGAACTCAAACTAACGCTACATCCCTAAGAGACTTGAGCCTAAACGTTTATTTGGAGAGTTATTAATCTGTGCATTCTTGTTTTCTAAAGTCGTTGCATGATCTCATTATTCTTTGCTTGGTTGCTACTTAGAGTGCGTTTTCATCATTATAGTTCCAAAGACTAGAACTCATGCCCGTTTCATTCAAAACTTTCAAATTGAGTGCATAACACATATTCAAGATGAAGTTGTTTAGTTAAACTAAAGCCAGATAGCCGAACCCACCTTTGTCATTTGTTTGTAGGTTTAAACCTCGTTGAGCCTTGTTTAGCCTATTTTCTTTGTTAACCACATTATCCCTACCTAGCCTAGAATAGGACTATCCATAACCTTGTTCTTGAAGTATAGTGGAGCATGACTTAGAAGGAATTCCTGTTGAGTGACATTATTGCAGAAACAAGTGTGGGGGAAAAGGTTTCAAATTGTGTATTTTGTGTGCCATAGGGCACGACAATAAAAAAAAAAGGAAAAAAATCATAGAAAAAGAAAAAGAAGAAGAAAAATGTATGAAAAGAATGAAAAAGAGTTGAAAAATAAGTGAGAACGAACTCACATGTGTTGGTTGTTGAAGAAAGGGTCCAAAAGTTTGAATTTGACCCTAAGTGTTTTGTGAACCTTCCCTTTGTGTTTAAAGTGGATTTTTTTTTTTTTTTGCATTCAAAAGTGAATTCTAAGTGTCAAAATCATTACTTTGCTCACTATTGCTTTAAGAACATTTGTTTGCCTTTACCTTTCTTTGTTAGCCAATACCTTAGCCCCGTTTCAACCCTTGACTTCCATCTTGAGTGTTGTGTGTTTCAATATGTAGAGTTTGGAGTTGGTATGAGCATATGGAATCCTAGGTTCTCGCTTCTAAGTAGTAGCATTTCGTTCATGAGATCATATATATACATGCATTAATAATTCCAGAAAATTACTTTCTTTGTTATAGCATATGTGAGTACTAGTTTTCATGTTTACATCAATCTTCTCACATATACCTAGTGTAGGGGTGTGTAGTTAGAAAATCTGAGTGAAAATTGAGTGCATATCTAGTAAGGAAATGAGGAAATTCTCTAAGGCATGTTACTACATTCAAAATGTTGGTTTAATCGATTAAATGTGAGCTAGTGAATGGTGACTATGATTAAGTATGCTTGAGGGTAAGGATTGCTTAAATTCATATGAGTAGTGATCTTTGGCATGTCATCTTTCATTAGAAATCCCTGAGGAAAATATTGGAAGGTTTAGAATGTGTGTTTTGTTTCTTTTATTTGTTTGTTTCGCTCGAGGACTAGCACAAGCTAAGTGTGGGGGAATTTGGTACGAGCATATTTATGTGACTTATTTAGCTTGTTCTTGTGCATTTTTGTTGTTATTCCTTAGTTATTTTAGTATTTAAAGTCATTTTCGTGCAATTTCAGGTTTATATGGCTAATGTGGCAAATACGTGCATTTGGAGCCTTTTTGGAGCAAAATTGGGCTTGGAATGAATGACACATGCTTGGAGCTAAAGGAATGGACGAAATTGAAGACCTAAAGATGTGAAGATTCCTCATTGAAAGAGGATTCCTAGAAGAATAAGGATTCCTACTTGAAGTAGGAAAGTTAAGCCAAGGTTTCCTATTTTGGTTTGACCTTTCCTAATCCTAAATGTCCCTAAGTTCCAACAACATTGAAGGTCTCCTATGCATTTTAGGACACAAACCAAAGGTTCCTTGCACCATTTAAGGCAATGCCGCACCTCCCTTGTCCTTACTCTTCCTTGCTGTGCAAGGGAGAGCCTTCCTTTCCTTTTCCTTGTTTCACATACCCTTTTCCCTTCTCTAAAGATCCTTGCCGCATACCCCTTTACCTTTTCCTAAGGATTTTGACTTTAATTCCTATTTCCCTTTATGTTTTGGTTTAATTTCTATTACCTAAATTATTTCCTAGTCTTAATTACACTAAAGTCTTTAAATAAACACCCTAGCCGCATCTATTAGGGACCATTCACCATTCAATACATCTAGCCGCACCCATACATAACCAAAAACCATACACAAACATCTTTGTCGTAGCCCATTCACCCTAAACCACATTATTGACCTCTAAACACATCCCATACACTCCATCCACCTTTGTGCCGCAGGAAGAAGAAAGAAGGAAGGACTCTTGGATGTTTGAGCTTGATTGTTGGAGCATTCTAGGTGTAATTTGTTCTATATTTAGAATGTTTAAGTTATTTTCCTTTCATTTTGCTGTAAACATGAGTGGCTAAACCCCTACTTAGCTAGGCGTGATTTCAAAGCCATGATTATGTGTGCAATATGAGTTGATAAATTCCAGTTATGAATTCTTGAATCGTGAATGCAATTGGCTTAACTGTTTGATTGATAACTTATTTGTGTTTGTTGATTAAGGGTCAACACTTAATTAGCATGCATAAATCTGATGCTAGAGTATAAGGGAGTTTCACATAATCATTACAAACTTATATTCATATGTAGTGAAGGTCACTGGTCACGCTCGTGTTAAGTTTAATTCCTAGCATGAGTGACATGATGTCATAGTTGCAAGTGCTTTGTCAATGCTTATGATTTTCATTGAATGTAATGATCTTTGATTGTATCTCTTTTATGATGTCATGTAGGGAACTTTTGAAGAATGCTTTGGGTTGTCGAATGATGTCATCCAATCCAATAATACAGGGAAAATCTGAGGGTTAACTAGTGATGTCACGGTTAATTTGGGGCATTGTCGTTCATAATTCAATGAAGGAGTAACTGGAAATTAATTTGTTTGCATACATGTCGTGTGTGGAGAAAGAGCCTCTAGCTGGCCCATCATCCATCTAATTTCCCAAAATCATTTCTTAATCTGTTTTTAAGTTGCAATCTGTTTTGTTATTTTAAATTCGTTCTTGTTTTGAATTGTTTTAAACTTGTTTTGTTTGTGTTTTTAAGTGTTTTGAGTCAAGTCCAAACCTTATTTTCGTTCAAAAATTGTGTTTAGTGTCAGAAACTGCCTAGTTTGTGTTTTTAGGCAGTTTTGACTGTTTTTAGCTTATTCCGGTTCTTGTGAACTTGTTTTGAATCTTTTGAGTCTTTCCAAACATTTTTAGTTTGTTTTTGTGTCTTTGAGTCAATTTAGAGTCGATTAGCAATCCCTTCTAATCCCCGGTCTAGAATGATCCCTACTTATACATATGCTACAATTGTCAAAAGAGGGTTTAATTTGTGTGTTAAGTTAATTTTCGCATCAGACATGCTAGCCATTCAAGGTGGATTGCTAGAACATTCTTAGGTGTAATCCATCTTTTGTTTTCAATGTTTAAGTTTAATTATCTTTGTTTTGCAAACATGAGGAGCTAAACTCGTTTTAGCTAGGGGGAAATTCAAAGCCATGAACATATTTACAATATGAATTGGTTACTTCTAGTTGTGATTACATAAATCGTGAATGCAATTTACTTAACTGTTTGAATCAGAACTTATTCTTGTTTGTTGATTAAGGATGCATACTTAGTTTGCATGCATGAATTTGATGCTAGAATATAAGGGAGTTTCACCTAATTGTTATGAACTTATATTCATAAGTAGTGGAGGTTGTCATGTTAAGTGAATTCCTGGCAGGAGTATCATGCTGTTTATAGTTATGAACGCCTTGTCAATGCTTATGATTTTCACAAAGCTTAATGATCTTTGATTGTATCTCTATTATGTTGTCCACGTAGGGGACTATTGAAGAATAATTTGGTTGCTGATGCGTTGTCCATCCAATTCAATGACTTAAGGAAAATCTAAGGGTTCATTAGTGCTGTTCACGATTAATCTGGGGCGTTGAGGTTCATGGTTTATTGGAAAAGCAACTCGAAATTGATTTGTATGCAAGTGTTTCATGTGTGGAGAAGAACCCTCTAGCTAGCCAATCACCCATATTTTCCCCCAAATTCATGCTAAACTTGCTTAAATTTTTAATTTACTTGTCTTTACTTAAATTCGTCAAAAACCCAATCCCCTTTACTTTGTTGGGTCAAATTAGTTAGAATCTGTCCAAACTTGTGTTTTTAAGTGTTTTGAGTCAAGTTAAAAGTAATTTTCATCCAAATCACCCTTTAGTGTCTAGTTTGAGCTTATTTTGATTATTTTGTGCTGTTTTGAGTCTTTTAGTTTGTTTTGAGTTCTTTAAGTCTAGTTAAGTGTTTTCAAGCCTAGTTTTGTGTTTTTGAGTCAATTTTACGTAGATTAGCAATCCCTCCTAATCCCCGGCCTAGAATGATCCCTACTTACATCTTTACTACAATTGTCAATAAGAGGGTTTAATTTGAGTGCTAGTTTATATCACATCAATATGCCCGTGGCATCTAAAAGCTGTCTTATATATATCCTCTTTAGCCATTTTTATCTGATTATAACCAGCATTCCCATCCATGAAAAGATAGAACTTTGTGTTTTGCAACTGCATCTATGGATAGGTCAACCATGGGCATGGGGTATTCATCTTTAGGCGTGGCCCCATTAATATTTCTATAGGCAACGCAACATCAAACTGCATTGTTATAGCTTTTAATATTGGTACAATGTTGTCTAACCACTCAACATACTTGGCAGGCCTAATAAATCCAGCTTTTACCAGCCTCTCAATTTCTTCATTGACCTTCTCCTCAATCTCCTTTGACATTCTTCTGGGAGTTTCCTTCACAGGTTTATACCCCTCCTTGATAGGTATTTTGTGTTCTACTAAGGTTGAATCTGAACATGGCATCTCAGTGTAATGCCAAGCAAAACAATTTTTAAACTTGTGCATAAGGTCTATTATCTTTGCTCGATCACCAACTTCCAACAAGCCACTGAGTTGTATAGGCCTTGGATCCTCCGCAGTTCCTAAATTCATGGTTTCTAAGGGGTCTTTTACTTCTGGGGTTGGCTTATTCAACCAACTCTGGACTCTCGGGCATGTCATCTGGCCAGTCCAAGTTATATATACATTCAGCCATATGTATAGCTGCTTTCAACTCTTTCCCAAAAAACTCTTCTTCTTCTCTATTTTGGCTGCTTGAAGCCTCATTTTCTCATACTACTCTCTCTCCCATACACCAACAGTCTTTTAATTAAGGACCTCACTACGACTATTCGGTCCTTTTTTCTTTGTTCTGACATCATTAGTGTTGGGGAGTTAGGACAATATGAGGTCTATCTCATTCTTCCTTAAAGAAAGACAATCCTTGCTCCAGAAGCTTTGGGGCCATCACCTTAGTCGGGCGGCCATTCTTATCAGCTCAGAGGCACTACAAGATTCTAATTGATATGATATATAATAGCACACAAACTTCAACCCTCTTTTTGATAGTTGTAGTATGTGTAAGTTGGGATCGTTCTAGGCCGGGGATTACGAGGGATGCTAATCTACACAAATTTAACTCAAAAACACAAAACTAGACTCTAGCGACTCAAAACTTACCAGATTGACTCCAAACAGCACAAAACAAACAAATTGACTCAAAACAGGAACTAAAGGGTGATTTGGACGAATTCTAAACTTAACTCAACATACCAAAAAAGGGTGGTTTTGATGAATTTAAGACTAAAACTCAGTAACTTGCAAAAAAACAAACTACTTGATACATAATTAGGGTGAATGAAGGGGGTGAAAGGCTAGCTAGAGGGTCATTCTCCACACATGATACATATGCATACAAATTGCTTTCTAGTTATTCTTCCTATAAACCATGAACTGCACAAATTAACCATTAGATTTCCCTAAATTCATTGAATTGGACTCAGCGATGCACAAATTATTCTTATCAAGTTCCCTACATGAATTGCATGATAGAGATGCATATCAAAGAGCATTAAGTTATGTGAAAATTATAAGCATTGACATGGCATTCGTAATCATGAACCACATGATACTCCTACCAGGAATTTACTTAACATGATCGTGACTAGCAACCTCCACTACTTGTAAATATAAGTTCATAACTATTAGGTGAAACTCCCTTCTATTTTAGCATCAAATCCTTGCACGCAAACTAAGTATGCATCCTTAATCAACACACAAGAACAAGTTATCAATCAAATACATAAGTAAATTGCATTCACGATTTATGAAACAATAACTGGATGTAATCAATTCATATCACACATAAGTTCATGGCTTTGAATTCACCTCTAGCTAAAACGAAATTAGTTCCACATGTTTGCAATTAAACAAAGACAATTAAAGTTAAACATTGAAAACAAAAGATAGAATACACCTAGAAACGCTCCAACAATCCAAAGGTCTTGAATGGTAGGCACGGCTCCAAGCTTCTTCTTCTTCTTCCTTGCAAAGTTGCGTCACAAGTATGTTTTCTGATTTTAGGCTCTTGTGTGTGTGGTACTCCGAATGGTGCGGCAAAGGTGTATATATAGGGCTAGGGCACAGCACCAAGGTTGAAGAGGAAAAGGATTAGTTGTTAGCATTGTTTTAGGACTCCTAGAAATTAGATAATAGGTGGTTTAATATGAAAAGGAGTCCCCCTTGCAGCAAAAATTTAGGTAGTAAAGGATTAGGATAAGGTTAGGATAAGATATGATTAGTTTGAGATAAAATAGGACTGGATAAGATAAGGTTGGTTAAGATAATGTTTGGATAATGTTTTAGATAATGTTCATTCCTTTTAGCTGATTCTTTACCTTCTATGTCTTGAATTAATTTCTCCATCTCTTTAGCACATTCCTAGCCTCTTTTGATCTTGAAAAAAGTCCATCCACCTGGCTCCCTCCAAATGTTGTCCATTCCAAGCCTAAAACTGCTCTTAAACACTTCAAAATGCCCTTCCTTGCCAACTTTGCCATTTGGACCTACAAACACACGAAAATGGCTTACAACACTCTAATAAATAGAAACTAACTTACTAAATGCAAAGAAACAAGCTAACTAAGTCGCATAAATATACTCCTATCAAATTCCCCCACACTTAGCTTTTGCTAGTCCTCGAGCAAAACAAAACAAACAAAACATAATCTAAACCTTTTAATGTTTGCCTCAGGGATTTCCAATAAAACATGACATGTTAAAAATCACTACTCCCACATATTTTTGCTATCCTTACCCTCGAGCTCATACTTAATCGTAGTACCCACTCACTAGCTCGCATTTAATAAATTAAAACAATATTTTGAATGTAGTAACATGCCTTAGAGAATTCCCTCAATTCCTCACTGGATATACTCTCTATTTTCACACAAATTTTATGACTACACTCCCTATACTAAGTATATGTGAGAAGATTGATGTAAATATGTAGACTAGCACTCACATATGTTATAATCAAAGAAGGCACTTTCTAGAATTATTAATATAACATGTATATATCTCATGAACGGAATGCCACTACTTAGAAGCGAGAACCAGGAATTCCATATGCTCGTACCAATTCCAACTCCACATATTGAATAACATAACAATCAAGATAAAAGTCTAAGGGTTGTAATGGGGCTAAGGCATTGGCTGACAAAGAATGGTCAAGGATAAACAAAGATTGTTAAAGTGATAGTAAGCAAAGTAATGAAATCAACACTTAGAATTCATCTTTTGATTGTAGCATCCAACTTTAAACACAAAGGGAAGATACGTACAACACTTAGGGTCAGATTCACATTTTTGGACCCTTCTTTAACAACTGACACTTGTGAGCTCATTCTCACTTCTTCTCAACTTTTTTTTTCCTTTTCTTTTTCACGTTTTTTTTCTTTTCTTTTTCTTTTTCTTCTTGTGCCCTTCTCTTTGGCACACAAAACATACACCCTCATAGATTTCCAACGAAAAACCTTCCCCCACACTTGTTTTTCTGCATAATGTCGATCAAAAGGAATTCCCTCTAAGTCATGCTCCACTATTCTTTAAGAACAAGGGTATGGATATTTCTATGCTAGGCTAGGTAGGGATAATGTAGGTTAACAAAGAAAATAGGCTAAATAAGGCTTTTTGGCTCTAGTGGTAGCTAAACAACTTCATCTTATCTTTGTAATGAAATCAATTTTAAGGTTTGAATGAAATGGGCATGAGTGCTAGTATTTGAAACTATAATGATGAAAACGCATTCAAAGTAGCACCGAAGCAAATAAATAATGAGATCACGCAACGACTTTAGAAAACAAAAACATCACAAATTAATAACTCTCCAAATAAAGTATAGGCTCAAGTCTCTCAGGGTTGTAGCGTTAGTTTGAGTTCCTTCCTTCAAGCATGTTACAAAAACTGATTTTTTTTCCTTTGTGATTACATGCGAATTCGTTAATGACAACTACAACCAAGTATTAACCAAAGAGCATATCAAACTTCCACCCATGTTTGTAACTTTCTTTAATTGTCATGCAATTAAAAACCAAATCCTCATCATTGTGTTGGAAGGTACCCTAAGACACAAACACACAAAAACAACTCTTTTTGGGTTTTTCAAAACTTTTTCTATTTTTTTTTCTAATTTTCATATTTTTCTTTCAAAACACATTAAAACACATTAAAACACAATAAAAACACTTAAAAACAGTGAGTAACAACTCTAGAAGTGCTAGGTGGTGAAATCCAACGAACATTCATGAAAAACACTTTGTTTACCCCCCCCACACTTAAACCAAACATTGTCCTCAATGTTTCAAACATAGACTCACAGGCAAGCAATCAAATAACACAACTAACAAACATGACAATTATGGCAAAGTAAAAGCAATAAAGAGTAAGGTTAAGGAACGTAAATCTTGTTTTGGAGCCGAAGATTCCTAGGTCTTCTTTATTTGAACACATGGGTTGCCTCCTAAGAAGCGCTTGCTTTAACGTTTTCCAGCTGGACGATACCTCCTTTTAGGCTGCATTAGGGTCCATGGCATGGAGGGGTACATCCTCGACGACATGCTCCTTAAAACTTCCATGCATTGGATCTATGAACGGAAGGGGATAGTGATCCTTCCTAATTGTGGCGTTGAACTTCCTAAAGTCAATGTAAACTCTCACACCAGCTTGGATTCGATTGGGCACCTAAATCAAAGAAGGTAACAATATTAGTTGAAATGGGAATTGGAATTGGGATTTGAGGCTTAACAATGTACTACGATGAAGACTTAAAAGTAGCAGCACTGTTAACAATTTTAGAGGTGGTTCTCTTGGCCTGATTAGGTATTTTAAGGGCAGTGGCATGTCCTTTGTGATCCACTTCAATTCCCTCTTCGGTGGTGGTTCGAAATACATCCTTCTTGATAGGTGCTGAATGTTCCTGCCCTATATTTTTATTCACATCAATGGCACAACAAGAACGAACATCATTAGAATTCTTAATAGATTTAGAAACATTAAATTTAATCACATCGCCATCAAACTCCATAGATAACGCTCCCTTGGCCACATCAATCTTGGTTTGGGCTTTTTTCATGAACGGTCGTCCAAGTAAGATTGGCAATGGTGGAGAGTGGGCTGAATCCTCCATCTCAAGCACATAAAAATCTGCCAGAAATCAAATGGTCTACCTGCACCAAAACATCTTCCAAAGCTCCTTTCAAATATGCATTAGATCGATCAACCAATTGAATAATGACACCATCATTTTTAAGCTCTCCTAGATTCATAGATGCATAAACAGAATATGGCATGACATTAATGGAAGCACCTAAATCTAGCATAGCATGTTCAAACCTTGTATTACCAATAACATAAGGGATAGTGAAACTACCTGGATCTTTGCATTTAGGTGGCAGCTTTCATTGCAAAACTGCAGAGACATTTTCACTTACATGTACCACCTCTTTCTTCAGAATCTGCTTCTTTGTTGTACAAAGCTTCTTAAAAAACATAGCGTACTTTGGAACTTGCTTTATAGCATCGAGAAGCAGGATATTAACTTGCATTTTCCTGAAAGTCTCTAAAATGTCTTTTTCATTCTCTTATTTCCAAGATTGCATAAACCTACCAGGAAAAGGCACATTTGGTGGAATAGGGTTAGAAGAACCTGAATTTGAACCAATCTTACCTGTATTGGACGACATAGGGTTCTTAAGGGGCTGTGGCAAATGGTGTTCTTCCTTTGCCGTGACTTGATCCAACCCTTCTTCTTCTTGCGGCAACTTTTCATCCTCCTTTTGGCTTGATTTAGATGTTTATGGGTTGGTTCCAACCTCTTTGCCACTTCTTAACGTGATTGCCTTGGTGGTTTCAAATCTTCCCTTTGGATTTACAATGGTTGAACTAGGTAGTTTGCCTTGTTCTCTAAATTGTCCCATGAATTTAGCCACTTGCCCCATTGATTCTTCAATTCACCCACCTCTTTGGCTTGATTCCCTGCATCAACGAAGTTAGTATTTGAAGAATTTTATCATTATCCATTAACGAACCTAAATTTGGTTGGAAAGGTTGTGAGGAAGGCTACATAGGTCTTGAATAGAACTCCTCAAGTTGCTACCAATCTCCTTCTTGTTGAACTTGTTGAGGTTCCCTCCATATAAAATTTGAATGATCTCTCCCACTTGGGTTGTACGTTTTGGAAAACAAGTCGTTCCTTGATTGGTTATGGCCTTGATAACCCCAAGCATTGACACCATCCGAACCTCCATTCTCAATTAATTGAGGATGTTGATTAGTTTGATATCCTTGCTTAGAGGACACACCAAATGTAGCCACCCTTTGCATTGCAGTCCTTTCGATATGCTACGACAAAAGAGAAGTAAGATTTGCCATTTGAGCTTGAAGATTAGCAATTGCCATGTCTTGCTTTTCTAGTACCAGAAATCAAAGAAATAAAACTAACTCAAATATCAAAAGAAAAAAAAAACAAAAAAACAGAGGGATTAGCAATTTTTGTAATCCCCGGCAACGGTGCCAAAAATTCGATGTCATATATAATAGCACACAAACTTAAACCCTCTTTTTGATAGTTGTAGTATGTGTAAGTAGGGATCCTTCTAGGCCAGGAATTAGGAGGGATGCTAATCTACACAAATTTAACTCAAAAACACAAAATTAGACTTTGGTGACTCAAAACTTACTAAATTGACTCCAAATAGCACCAACCAAACAAATTGACTCAAAACAGGAATTAAAGGGTGATTTGAACGAATTCTAAACTTAACTTGACTCAAAATACCAAAGGGTGGTTGCTTTGATGAATTTAAGACTAAAACTAAGTAACTTGTAGAAAAGAAACTAATTGATACAAAATTGGGGTGAATGAAAGGGGAGAAAGGCTAGTTAGAGGGCCCTTCTCCACACATGACACATATGCATACAAATTGATTTCCAGTTATTCTTCCTATAAACCATGAATGACAATGCCCCAAGTTAACCGTCAACTGCACAAATTAACCATCAGATTTCCCTAAATTCATTGAATTGGACTCGGCGACGCAACCAAATTATTCTTATCAAGTTCCCTACATGAACTGCATAATAGAGATACATATCAAAGATCATTATGTTTTGTGAAAATCATAAGCATTGACATGGCATTCGTAACTATGAACTGCATGATACTCCTACCAAGAATTTACTTAACACGATTGTGACTAGCAACCTCCACTACTTGTAAATATAATTTCATAACTATTAGGTGAAACTCCCTTATATTTTAGCATCAAATCCCTGCATGCAAACTAAGTATGCATCCTTAATCAACACATAAGAACAAGTTATCAATCAAACATATAATTAAATTGCATTCACGATTTATGAAACAATAACTGGATGTAATCAATTCATTTCACACATATGTTCATGGCTTTGAATTCACCTCTAGCTAAAACGAAATTAGTTCCACATTTTTACAATTAAACAAAGACAATTAAAGTTAAACATTGAAAACAAAAGATAGAATACACCTAGAAACGCTGCAACAATCCAAAGGTCTTGAATGGTAGGCACGGCTCCAAGCTTCTTCTTCTCCTTCCTTGTAAAGTTGCGGCACAAGTATGTTTTTCTGATTTTAGGCTCTTGTGTGTGTGGTACTCTGAATGGTGTTTCAACGGTGTTATATTGGGCTAGGGCACGCCACCAAGGTTGTAAAGGAAAAAGATTAGTTGTTAGCATTGTTTTAGGACTCCTAGAAATCAGATAAGAGGTGGTTTAATATGAAAATGAGTCTCCCTTGCAGCTGGAATTGAGGTATAAAAGGACTAGGATAAGGTTAGGATAAGATAACATTAGTTCGAGATAAAACAGGACTGGATAAGATAAAGTTGGTTAAGATAATGTTTGGATAATGTTTTAGGTAATGTTCCTTCCTTTTAGCTGATTCCTTATCTTCTATGTCTTGAATTAATTTCTCCATCTCTTTAGCACATTCCTAGCGTCATTTGATCTTCAAAAACATCCATCCACCTTGCTCTATCCATATGTTGTCCATTCCAAGTCCAAAACTGCTCTCAAACGCTTCAAAATGCCCTTCCTTGTCAACTTTGCCATTTGGACCGACAAACACACAAAAATGGCTTAAAACACTCTAATAAATAGAAACTAACTTACTAAATGCAAAGAAACAAGCTAACTAAGTCGCATAAATATGCTCCTATCACTAATGTTGAGGTTGTAGAAATTTGCCTTGCAACATTAGCTGTGGGAAGAAATGGTTGTGATTCGGCCTCCACCATTTCCCAAAACCCTGGTTCCTTGGCCTTGGCCCCATGGTAAACTGTAATCTGTTGGTGTAAAGTGGAGGGCACAAATAGACTTTAGTGAATCTAGTATTTGCCAAGTAAAACTCCATAAGTGGAACTGGTATCCACCACAAAGAAAGCCAACATGATTTACTTGGATCCCAAGTCAAGTTCTAGAGGTAATATCCCATGTGTTCTGGTGAGGGCTCCAGAGAAATTGGAAACTGTTATATCTGTGGGATTGAGTTCTTCTTCACTTCTATATAGCCTTTTCATCTATTTATATTGCAACACATTGACCGCGGCTCATCCATCAATCAATACCTTTTTGAAGGCTACCCTCTCCAAATGACCAGTTATGTATTTGGATTTGAGATGGTTGGTGAAAGCCAAACTTGGTCTAACAAATACCATCTGGTATGGATACACTCTTTCGGGTTACTTCCTCTTTGGTTCGGTTAAGCCTGCAGTGCCTGATTCTTCTTTTCCAGTTTCCTTAACGCTAACAAGTGTCGTCATTGGTTCTGTTGCCAAATAATCACCCTTCATCATGGTAGGTTGATCCAGTTCGGTGCAGAACATGGCAAATAAAACATATGTCATGTTTACGTGGAAGTTGTTAGGTCCAAGTAAATATTCCTTCTTGCCTCCAGTATGGTCAATTAACTCATCTAACTGGGCCTGTGCTTCTTTTGGTAACATTAGTCAGGGCAACTCTTCCTCCCTAGTTATACCAAAGTTCTACACTTGCTTTGGGATTCACAAAGGTTATTAATCAACGAAGGTGAAGGTATTCCCCTCTCAGGTAAAATGGCTCCAAAACATATTGGTTCTAAACTCCGTCTAGGTGTTGGCATCATTATCACATCCTCTTGTGCTCTTCTCAAGATTATGTATTTCCCTGGATAGAGGTTAGGAGGCACATGATCCCTTTCCCCTTCAATTTTACTATTGGCTTTTTCCACTTCCGTTTTACTCCTCCATTGGAGCTGTTTTCATCATCCTTATGACACTTTCTCAAACTTTACATTCTTTGAGGTCTTTGATGTGGTAGGGATTTTCAATGAGTTTATATGGGCTCTGTGCTTCCTCTGGACTCTCCTGATCATAGAGGCTCCCATTTCTTTGACTGACCTTCCGTCATTTCCTACTACATACCATTTTCACCCGAGTCGGGTAGGATCTTTTTTTGTGACTGGGGGAACTGGGTTCATTGTTCTCCCCTTCACTCTGACATCACCAACATTATAACTTGGTTGGGGAGGACTTACATCCATCCATCTCAGTGTCTTGGCTTCTTTATCTTCCACTTCTTCTGAGACTACATAGTTTCTGAATACCTCGGACAAACCCTTTGGTTGAGAGTCCCTTCCTAACCTTTGGAAGACATTTTTGGAGGTTTCTTTTTCAACTGCCAGCATGATACTCATGTGAGCCTCTTGCTCTTCTTTCTCTTTTCTTTTGATGAACTCTTGATCAATGATAGCTCATGATGCTAACACTTCTAGCTCACACTCATATTGACACATGCTACATAACACCACCCCTTTAACTATGGTTGTTTTTGGTGTCTCGGGCAACTTGATAGCTGTTTCTTTAGGTCTGTCAACTTGCCTCCTTCATGCTTTCACTTCATACGTGGCTTTTCCCTTCCCTTTCTCAGCCCAAGTCAGGTTGATCATGTTTATTGGGGCCTCTAGGAAGGGATTTGTGTCAATCATCATGTTTGCCTGAGGTTTTTCTAATAACAACCTTCTCTTATCTATTAGGTCTTGGACCCAATCCCTGAACTGTACACAATTGGTGATGAAATTATTAAAAGTGTAATGAAGCTTGCATTATTTCTTTCCCATTGACTCTTCTTGTTTAGGCATTTTTTGGTGTTGTCGGGCACGATCACTTTTGCCCGCACCAACTCCTCATAAATCTCCGCCATTTTGGTAAGATCAAAAGAATAAGTCTAGTATTTAGGGGGTTTCATAGGGACAAATCCTCCATCATTCATCACTATTTTATGGTTCTTGACTGGCTGAACCAACCCCTTCACTATTAATCGTTTGAAATGAGTGGTCATCTCGGCAATACATAAATCTATTCCTTCCCTTTTGTTGTCATTTTCTCCAAGCTATAAACCTTTAAACTCCACTTGGTTAATTGCAGCTTTGCTTTTGTAGAAAGGAGGTACCTTGGATAAGTGCCTCATTTGTTATTCTTCAATCAACAGCTTTTCATACTTCGTGGCAAGAATTACCAACTCTTGTAGCTCATTCAACTTCACATCATAAAACTTCTTTCTCATGGGCAGTCTCAATGCCTTATGTGCAATGGATATAAGTTAGGCATGGTTGATAGGGAATTGGCACCTCGTCCTTGTCTTTTTGAAGCTCATCATGAAGTCCTCTGTGGACTCGTGCTCATACTGTTTCACCTCAACCAGATCATTGATAGTCATCTCAGGCTTTACCCTATAAAACTCTTCGTGGAAAACCATTTCTATTTGACCCCAGTTAGCAATGGAATTGGGGGGCAACAGGGAATACCATTGAGATGCTAGGCCCACCAACAAATTCCCAAATAACCTTAACTTATAGTTAGGATTGTCTTCAAACGTCACTTAGTAATTGGAGAACTTGAAGATGTGATCTCTAGATGACACATTGCCATCTTCTCCGCTAAATGTTGGGAACGTGGGCATCTTAAAGTTAAGGGCAAAAGGGTTTTACTCATCAATATACACAGGGTAGGGCTTCTGGTAGGTAATCCTAAACAGAGGGCGAGCTTGGGGTTAAGCGTTCTAGACCACCATTTTTCTTAGCTCAGCTAACTCATTTCTGAGTTGCTGGTTGGCAGTATTGTTGTGTGGGGTGTAAGGAGGCCGAGAAAGTCTCATTCTTTGGTTCAGGCGGTCTCCATCTGACTTCCCCTCCTTTATTAACCATCGGTGGTGGATTATAAGGAGGTGGTTTGCCTGCAACTGTAGACACACTGTTCCTACTGGACTCTCCAGCTTGTCAATTCATCCTATGCTTCCTCTTATCTTGCCCGACTTGCCCCCTACTATCTAGTGGAAAGAATAGAGGGTCGGGCAAATCTGTTTCCAGGATCTCTTCTAATATTGGCTAACTAGCTCCAAGCCCTACTTTCTCCTTTCCTTTTTCCTTCCCTTCTTTGTTCCTTCTCAGGGTTTGCCTCCCTCATCATTTCTCTAGCATAACCATCTTTTAGGGTAGAGTACTCCAGATATAGTCTTCTTTGCAAACTTCTTGTTAAAGAACAAAGTCTTCTCACCTCTCTTCTGGTCTTTAGAGAAATCTTCTCCATACTTTTTAACACTTGTACCATGGTGGCTTGCAAGTCTTCATTGGTCACCTTTCCTCTCAACTTCTCAAATGAAGTCGGGTTTTCTAGAATAACTGGTCCTAGTAGGGAGGGGAAATCTTCTGAATGATCTATTATGTCTAATCTTAGTAGACACTGAGGTGGCTCATACTCTATGTTCCACCTGAAGGTTCGCTTTTTTCTTTTCCTTTTTGGCATACAAGACTAACTGGATCCCATCAGGCATGCCAAAACTATGTTCGAGGAAAAAGGTGGATGGCCCCTCGCACAGCTTCCCTGGGGTGAATGGCACTTGGCGTGTTTGTTGGTCATTGGCTCTTACTACTTGGTGTACTACAAGATGGGTTTGAAGTTAGTTTGAAAGGTGACTTTGTGGGGCCTTAGGTATAGGCCTTGAGGCTCACAATCAAAACTAACAACAAACTAGGTGTGCCATTGCTATCTCAGTATAGCAGATGTAGAACAAGTGTTTTAAGTCAATTACTTACGCCCTAAGTTACTCACATTTCTTGTTATCAAAGGATTGCCACAGATGGGTTAAGTTTGTATTAAGTTTTTTTTATTGCCTTGTACACAATGACTTTTAGTTTATAGTCTTGTATGTTTAGGAATGAGGGAGTTTAGATCCCTTTAAACCATCCTTTTGAACCCAGGTTGCTCTTAGTGAACACAAATCTATTGAGTTCATCAGATCCGGATGCAAATGGGACTCTTAAGTAGGAAGTAATTGGAAATAAGTTGCATACATGTTGACAAAAACATTTAGGCGACAAATCTACTAATTTAGATGACAAACAAAGGGACTTGAGAAAGATTTCACCTTGTAGGGCAAGGATAAACCTCTTGCAGCCACTTCTCTTTAAGTTTACAAGGGTTGTGAACTGAAAAGGGATGGATGGTAAACAAGTTTAACATGAGGGAATCGATACTACAATATTAAGGAAGGTAGCATAACTTTTAAACTAGGCAAAAGATGGCTTTTCTAAAGGGACTATGACTAAAAAGAATGAATCTAAGTTGGTTTCATCTTTTTTGGATGCAAATCTGGCTTGAGAGCAGAGTTTGTATGTTGTTTATTTGATTGGTTGAGTGTCCTTGTCTTTGATGCTTGCTTCCCCTTTTATAGACAATCTGGCATGACCGCTTTTAACTCTGCTCTTGCTTGAAAGCTTTTGGAGTGTAGTGAATCATCATGTATTTACAGCTTTATACCATTAGAAAGTGCTTTTTGACTAATAGTAGGTTGGTCTCCATCACTTGTTACTTTAGTTATAGACACGTGGCTTATATCTTGGCTGAGAAGGCTTTTAATCTGCATTAGGCTTCAAGGTTGGGCTCTGCGCAACTGCAACCTGTTTTAATGTCTTTGGGCTTCCTTTCTACTAAGCCCAATATTCAAATATTAACCCAAATAGAACCTATCATTTCTTCACACCTTGAATCTCAAACATTAGTAGCCCAGTCTCCTGGCCGTTGCTCATCTTCCCTTCCTTTTCCCTAATCATGATATTCAATTAAATTTTCCATTTTGTGCAAATCCTTAACCCCAATTTTCCTTCTTATCTAGCTTTCGATTTGAACTTTTGATTCCAAAAAATGCTTACCTTTTACATCGCTGGTCTATCAGTTGTTTTTCTATATTGGATTTCAGGTTTCTCAACTTTAGTTTAATTATTCTTGATCTGATCTTCACCAATTTCTATCACTAATTTTGTCGATCTCTATGTCATTTGCGGGGAAAGGACATTGGAATACATTGATGGAATGTTTACCAAACCGGGTAGGATTAGGGAGAAACAGAATTGCACTACTTCGGATGCATTCCGTCGTTTACTAACACTCGGGGAATAAAAAATATGTGGGGTCAACCTAATATCTGAAATTGAATTTTGGAATTATCTAGAATTGGATTACCGAGATAAATGTGGTATTTGGATTCAGGTGAGAAAGGCTCCATCCGGAATCAAACTTTTTTTTTCTAAAAATAACCTTCCATCTCGTTGTCCTCTACCATTCTCTCCAACGTTCTTTGCTCATCTTCTCTCCAGCATTCTCCGCTCCTCTTACTTAGTAGATGTTTTTCCAACTTCAACAATAAGTTATAAGGCCTCGATTCAAAATTCACCATCTCTCGCTTCAAATCTACTTCTCAATCTCACTGGCCTCAACTCTGATGACGGTGATCTTCCTCAAGTTTTTCCTCAACATCTGAACACCTTTTGGATTTTCAACGTGGAATTCGATTGCCTGAATTTATACTCGACGTAGTGGATCGGGATCAAAACCACCCTGCTTTGAGCTGGGCCAGGAATTACCAAGCTATAGGGCGCTGGCTATGGGGGTTAGGGGTGATGAAGATGAAGGAAAGGCAAGGATGAAAGGGGAGGTGTGGGGAATACATAGAGATGAGGCAAATGTAACCAGATTTTAATAAAAGAAACCTCTTTAACTAATATTATATAGATAAATTTTAAGATTAAGTATCTAAAACCTCCCAACCTTTTAGTGTCATTCCATATTGGTTTCAACCTTTTTAAACATTCTAAACAATTACCCAACCTATTGAAAATGTTGCATCTATTAAGCCTTAGTGGGTGGTGAAGATGGTGGTGGCCGCATCATGACAGTCCATACCATTTCAGCAACATTCATGACCTTCTTCTCAATGTTGGTGGCCTGAATTGTAGGTTGGAGTTGATGGTTTTGTGTTGGGTTTGGAGTTGATGGCATGATAGGGGTGGTGGTGACCGTTAGTTGATGGAGGTTATGCTTCCATGGATTTTATTGATTTTAGAGACAAAGTAAGCCCTAATTAATTAACAGATTTTTAACTGGGGGTTAACAGATATGACATTTTCAATAGGTTGGGTACTTGTTTGAAATGTTTAAATAGGTTGAGACCAGTTTGGAATGACACTAAAAAGTTTATTTTGGGGGGGGGGTTTAAGTACTTAATAAAATTTAATTTTATAAATTAGCATGAAAATTTAAATAAGGGCAACTTAGTAATTAAGCTAATTTTAATTCCGATTCAAGTGAAATGAGGTGGAATTACTATCTATCTTTATGTAGATGCTAAGATGGGTTTGGGAAAAAAAAAAAGTAATTGGAGTCATACCTTAGCATATCTCAATGCTCTGATTCCAAATCCACACTTTCTTTTCCCAAATTTAATCATTTTAGTTCAATTTTACTAATGGATCCCAATATTATGCTTAGGTGCAATTATATCATAGACTCTGGTTTCCTAGTAAACAACTTGTATGGAACCAACATGACACACCTCGACCCGGGATGTCCACTAGGACTCCGAATCGAGTTGTGCTAGCCGACACCTGGAAGGTGACAAAGCCATAAAGTGTGATGATGTGGAAAAATGTGAATAAATTTAAACCTAAGAGTGCCTAAATACCAAAATGCGCTGGTGAGCAGGAATGAACCCACTTCACACGTGACGTTAGAGCATAAGCAACTACTGTAGAGTGAATTAAGAATCGTACCCTCGAAATAATCTCCAATACTAAGAATCGCCACAAATCTTTGACGATAAGAAAGCTCAGCTAATAAAACATGAAGGGTAAAAACAAAACAAGGGTGAGTGACCCTGGAAATAAAATTTTAATAGAAACCATATGAAACATTATAACCCCTCGCTACAACACCTGTATAGTTTCCAAAAAAATCATAAATATACCACAACATAGCAACTCATCAGCAATATCAATAATCTTGTGATATTTATGATTTTTTTTCTGGAAACTATACAGGTGTTGTAGCGAGGGGTCATAATGTTTTATATGGTTTCTATTAAAATTTTATCTCTAGGGCTACTCACCCTTGTTTTGTTTTCACCCTCCAGGTTTTATTAGCTGTGCTTTCTTATCATTGAAGATTCGTGGCAATTCTTAGTATTGGAGATTCTTTCGAGTGTACGATTCTTTATCCACTCTACTATACTTACTTATGCTCTAACGTTACGTGTGAAGTGGGTTCCTTCCCACTCACCAACGCACTCTGGTATTTAGGCACTCTTAGGTTTAAATTTATTCACATTTTTCCACATCATCACACTTTATGGCTTCGTCACCTTCCAGGTGTCGGCCAGCGTAGCTTGATTCGGAGTCCTAGTGGACATTCCAGGTCGAGGTGTGTCATTTTGGTATCAGACCATAAGTTGGGTAGTATTGCATTCATCACACACGTGATGTGAGCATTCTTGGTTCTCGAGTCTAATGTTTGAATCTTACCCCCTCGTCGAATACGGAAAAATATGTTAGTTGTTCCTAAGCTTTGGGCAGATTTGATGACTCGTTGATCTTTAGAAGATTATTTTAGCATATGTCTTTAGATTATAAGCAAAGAACTTTTCTGTCAAGGAAAGGTGTTGAATTGAGACTAATTGATGGCCCTAACATGGGGTAAATGTATCATTATTGGTGAATCGCCAGAAACTTACGGGTTAATCTCATCATTATTGTTAATCATCATTATTAAACCTTCTGAGAGTAGAAATCAAAAATAATTTTGATTCCTTGGCGATATTCGGGAGAATCCCACCATTCCACTTCATCGTACTACATTAGTTTTCTTGAATCTTTTCGCATGAATCCTATTTCAAATTGGTGGCCTATGTTACAAACTTTTGAAACTCAGAGTTCTCTCGTGAAGCTAGTTGAATTCATAGTAGTCTTACCAATGTATAAAACCATATGGAATGAACTATTTGGTAGGAAATCGAACGACAATTCTTTATGGAAAATGTGTCTAAAATCTTTATCAACCCTAAAACTTCTTAAATACACTTACATTTTGGAAAGGATTAAGTTTCTAATAGTGGCAGTAGAAGAATTTAATCAGCAGCTATAGGTGTACTATCGTGTATCTTTCCGGTTGTACAAACATATTTATTCTTGAATACTTGTCCTATTCTATTTCAGTTGGAAAATATGAGTGTCGATATGGAGTTACCATTAAGCATCAAGAAATAATTCGAATGATTATAATCATATTGTTATATGAATGGAGTTTGGAAGTATCATTATACCCTCTCAGTTCGAGGTATTTTTTATGCGTAGAAAATGTGAAAATCAATAATCGTGATGTTGAACCAATGTTACGCTCATGTGGTCTTCCAATTGGTGGTAGTTTTACTTAAGTAGAAAGCAGTATTCTTCCAGCCTCAAAACTTAAAGTATCGGCGATGATTTATTTTCTTAAAATGGGTGTTGAAATTTCAACAATGAGACACTTGTGAAGGCAACTATCATATAAGTGAGATGTTGTTAACGTGTCTATGGGACGTGGTCTAAAAGTCCTCATTCGTGACATTATTAAATATGGCGATAAAACTGAAATTAAAATTAAGACTCAATTTGATGTGTTGGAAGATAATTTTCAATCTAGGCGTTTGGCCATTGGTTAGAATAGGAAAGATGTTTGAAGAAATAAAATTCAAACTTTCTAGACAACCATAGTTTCTTCTCTGTTGCCTTCGGAGGATGATGGCATTATGAGAAAGTAGCTCCTAAGCTTTTATACGAGTTCTAGCAATCAGAAACCCAATAAGATTATCATCTTGGTGTATTTATATTTCACCATGTTACGTGTTTCACTTCCAAGCATTTGGAAGTCTTTTTAAAGGCTATAAGTATTAAATGTTTAGTATCACATTGCCACCCCTAAACTAATGACTAGATTGAAGCAAGTTACTCAGACTTTAGTGGACGTGTTGCATTTTGCTAGCCTCAAGAGTTGTATGGGTGTAACGTACCATTATCTTTATTTTAGTTGCTTGCAACTATAGTTGGCTATGATACCATTAAAGTCGATATACAGGGACTTATGCATAGTATCTGATTGCTAAACACTTAGCCTTGTTAGAGTTATGTGTAACTGAGGTTACGTTCCTGGTTATGAGTACGGCACCATTTGAGATATGGTAACAATACATGAGTTATAGTAGAGAGTTGTGGGTAGGTATTAGAATGATGGAGGCTTGTTCAAACAAGGTATGGGTATTTCTCTAATGAGAGACAAGATGGTAATATTGCACCCTCAGCCGGTTACATTTAGTCGTTTATTTATTGATGGGCTTAACCCAATATTATTATACACTTACCTTCAGAGTAGGTAAAGCTACGAGTGTGTAGGTGAAAACTTTCAATGTTTAATTTTGCTTTAAATATGTCCATTTTGACTTGATACTTTCGTAAAGGATTCTTACTATAGTATTGTTTTGACAGAGAATGAAAGTTTGAGTTTGGAGGCACGAAAAAGGAATCACTGCACTCCGATCACGACGGAATGGCATTCTCTTTCATGTAGTTGCTATAACTTGATGTCTTCCTCGTGTATGTATTTACCTACATATCTCTTTAATTTTGAGTATTCTACATTTAGCAGATTATTTTAAATTTTAGGGATGAAATTTTTAAGGTGAGTAGATTGTAACAGCCCGTCCCTAAAAATAATGATTTTATAATTTTAATACGTGAGTTATGAAGATGCCCTTTGAGGCAAAGTGTTGACTTGTGTTGACTACCACGTTGTGTCATGTGAGACTCATTTTCTTGGTGTATTCTCGTTTTAACCGTCGCTATAGACGTGTGGGCGCAAACGGGACGTGATTTTGAGCTATAACGAAAGAGTTATTAATATTTAAAGTTAAGGACATTTTAGTAAATTAATTAATTTCAAATTTTGTTGAGGGGAAAATCTGGAGTGCCATGTGGGTGGCCCAGATTAAAGGAAATGAGGAATGGATGGTGGAGATGTAAAGGAAAGAAGATAAAAGAAAAATGAGAGGAATTGTGTGACTAATAGGGAAAGGAGAGAGTTAGGATGGCCCAATCAGAAACAAAGGAAAGGAGGAAAAAGAAGAGAAGAGGGGAGCGGGGGATCTGTCGACCCGGTTTCATTTTTCGACCCGACCCGGTTCTTTTCATCTTCTCCAGTGGTTTTTCGTCATTTCTTCTTGCGAATCACGTTATCCAACCCCTGGAAAATGTTCCACGACCTTCCCTTTACCCATTACAACCCAAAATTGTAGAAATTTAGCCATGAAGGTATGAAAACCACACCGGTGGGTGCGGGAAACCTTTACCGTCTATTCTCCTATTATTGAAACGATTTTCACCAATTACCACCCCTATAGCATCCTCATGAGGTCTGGAATAAAGCCCAAACAAGTTTTCGGGCGTCGGAGTTCGTTCGAGGTCGAATGGAGCACACCCAAATTCAAGGGTTCCATATGGTTCATGGTGATTTGAGGTGTTTCTCGGCCAAATTGGCCTTAGTCTTAGGCGACAATGGTTCGTGATGTCTCGATATGCGTGCTGAGGAGTCGTAACATGGACCTCAAGTAAGTGGGTCTTTTTCTTTTTATCAGACATTATATATATACATATATATGTGATTGACAATTCCACAACATTTATAAAATTGCTTATTGCGTATAATTATTGTGAATGCTTTGAAGTACTAATGTGAACTATGAATGGCTTGATCCCTGTTTAGGATACGTAGGCAGTCTAACGAGACGTTAGATGCAGCCATACAATATTTGAAACACAAAACCTTGTTTAGGAATTGATGTGAAGGAAATTGGTGAAAACATGAGATTTAACCTACTGTTTTTAGTGATTGGATGTTGGTCATAAATCAATGTGGAAGGAATCAACAATGAAATAAGGAAATGTAAGTAATGATAGTTAATTAAACTAGTGTTTAGTTGGATTTATCCCTGATAATTATTTCCAAAAATAAATAATTCGGGAGTAGGACGTTATAGATGGTGCATTTTACGCCACATTATATATAAATGTATATATTGGAAAAGTACTATAATATGGTTGAGTTTTAGATTTGCATTCTAACATATCCATGTGTATATTACATGCACATAATTATTGTGAACGCTTGAAGTGCGAAGGTGAACGCAAGACACCCAAGTAAGTTCAAGTAAGTTCAGGTAAGTTTATGGTATTAGTTGAAAGGATGGAGTTATGGCATGACCACATGCATGTTTAAAGTAACTTCAACACTGTCGTACGGGTTGCCCATGAGTCGTACATGTTATGTTGAGATACATTGAGAGCTCATAAACCTGCACCCCGGTGTTAGTGCTTCGCCCGTGGCCAGGGCACAGTCCTTCACATGATGTTCGCCTCCTGCACCTTACGCTCACCTTGGATCCAAGGTAGGTGCACGGTCCTGTCGTACAAACCACTATAGGTGGTTCCTACTCGTAGGTGACCCGCGATTATTCGCACAGTCTTCACGTGATAGTAGCACTTGAGCGTATTTATTTACACCTAGTCCTGTAGTACAGACCACTTTAGGTGGTTCCGACTCGTGTACAGGTATACTTATTGAGCTATGGATAAGTCGTACAGGTCATTAGAGGTGACTCTGACTTATGAGCTAGCATATGTGATGAAATATGTGATGAGCTAGCATATGTGATGAGATATGTGATGAGCAAGGATATGTGATGAGATATGTGATGAGCTAGCATATGTAATAAGATATGTGATGAGCTAGCATATGCAATGAGATATATGATGAGTTAGCATATGGGATGAGATATGTGGTGAGCTAGTATATGGAATGAAATATGTGATGAGCTAGCATATTTGATGAAATATGTGATGAGCTAGCATATGTGATGAAATATGGGTAAGTCGTACATGCCACTATAGGTGACTCCGACTTATGAGTCAACATCGATTGATCAGATATGGTTACAACCGTATAGGTCACCATAGGTGACTCCGACTTACGTGCTAGCATGGGTTATTAATCACATGATTATTGATATTGCTGATGAGATGCGGTGTGGTGGTATATTTATGATTTTTCTGGAAACTATACAGGTGTTGTAGCAAGGGGTCATAATGTTTTATATGGATTCTATTAAAATTTTATCTCTAGGGCCACTCACCCTTGTTTTGTTTTCACCCCCTAGGTTTTATTAGCTGAGCTTTCTTATCATCGAAGATTCATGGCGATTCTTAGTATTGAAGATTCTTTTGAGGGTACGATTCTTAATCCACTATACTGTACTTACTTATGCTCTAACGTCACGTGTGAAGTGGGTTCCTTCCCGCTCACCAGTGCACTCTGGTATTTAGGCACTCTTAGGTTTAAATTTATTCACATTTTTCCACATCATCACACTTTATCGCTTCATCACGTTCCAGGGGTCGGCCAACGCAGCTCGATTCAGAGTCCTAGTGGACATTGCAGTTTCCTTATTTCAATTTCTTAATTCCTTCCGCATAGATTTATGACCAAAATCCAATCACTAAAAACATATGATGGGAGCATATTTATGCGACTTAGTATGTTTGTTTTCGTGCAATTATGTTCTTAGTTCTTAGTTATGTTAGTAGTTTAAGCCATTTGTGTGTGTTTGTAGGTTCTATGGGCCAAGGATGCAAGAAGATGCATTTTGGAGCATTTTGGAGCATTTTTGGGCCAAGATTGGATGGTGCAAACATGGAGACATGAGGATGGACGAATTTGATGATTCAAAGGGCTAGAAATCTGCATGTGTGTGTGCAAAGTGTTGGCCTACAACTTCAAACATCATAGCTGCCATGTGATGGCAGAAAATGTGTTTATTGCTAGCTAAATGGATGAAGAACATGTATGTGCAAGTATAAACACCACATGGGCAGCAAAGAATCAGAAATTAAAGCATGGAAGAGTGGGAAGTGATGAGGACAACACACACACACACACACACATACACGGCAATAGCAAGGAATCAGCATGCTGCCCTTTGGGCAGCGTGAAGAGAGACGCGGGCAGGAAAGGGGAGAACTGCGCAGAGGCGCAGGAACGAGAAGCTGCTTGCAGCTGGTCAGAGTCGATGCAGCTCAGAGTCCATGCAGTTCAGAGTCCAAGCAGCAGATCCTCTTTCGGTTCAATCCTTCCAATCTTATATTTTATTTATGTTCTAATAATATGTAAATAAACTTGTTTTGGCTAGAGGTTAATTCAAAGCCATGAATATATTTGTAATATGAATTGATTACCTTCAGTTGTGATTTCTGAGTTGTGATTTAATTTGCTTAACTGCTTGATTGATAACTTATTTTTGTATGTCGATTAAGGATGCATACTTAATTTACATGCATGAATTTGATGCTAGAATATAAGTGAATTTCACCTAATCGTTATGAACTTATATTCACAAGTAGTGAAGGTTGTTATCCACAATCGTGTTAAGTGAATTCTTGGCATAAGTTTCATGCAAATCATAGTAACGAGTGTCTCGTCAATGCTTATGTTTTTCATAGAACTTAATGATTCTTGCTTGTATCTCTATTATGCAATTCATGTAGGGAACTTGTAGGGAATGTTTTGGGTTGTCGTATGCAATCATCCAACCCAATAACTTGTGGAAAAACTGAGGGTTAATTAGTGCAATTCACGGTTAATTTGGGGCGTTGAGTATTAATAGCTTATCGAAAAGCAACTGGAAATCAATTCATGTACAAGTGTGTCATGTGTGAAGAATGGATCTCTAGCTAATCCATCAACCATCTATTTAGTTTTACTTTTTGTTGTTATCTCAATCTCATCCAAACCAATACCCCCCATTTACCTTCTTGTATCACAGTGTGTTTAAGTTTGTTTAGTTTGTGCCTTAAAGTGTTTTGAGTCTAGTGAGGTATTGTAAGGTATAGTTTTGTGTCATTGAGTCTATTCTAACGTTTTTAACTTTGTTCTTATATTTTTGAGTCAAGTGAGAGGTTATTAGCAAGCTCTCCTAATCCCCGGTCCAGAACGATCCCTACTTATACATATACTACAATTGTCAACAAGAGGGTTTAATTTGTGTGCTTAACTTTATTTCGCATCAACATACTGTTAAATCTCATATTTTCACCAATTTCCTTCACATTACTCAATTCCCAAACTAGGTTTTTGTTTCAAATATTATATGGTTGCATCTAACGTCTCGTTATACTGCCTACGTACCCTAAACAGGGATAAAGCCATTCGTAGTTCACATTAGTACTTGAAAGCATTAACAGTAATTATATGCAATAATCAATTTATGACCGTTTATGGAATTGTCAATCATATATATGTATATATATAATATATGATAGAAAGGAAAAGACCCACTCAACTGAGGTCCGCGCTACGACTCCGTAGCGCACATATCGAGACATCACGAACTATCGTCGCCTATGACCAATTATCAAATCACATCTCAGAGTTCTGACGGATAGAATACATAATTTACATAAACACATCACTACCTAATTCAATTCAGAAGATCTGCGTCACGGATTTCCAATCCGTTGTTTTCAAAGATCCACATTATACTTCTAGAATAACATGCTAAGGTTTCATTACGATCCAACAGTTGGATCTCCGCTAATTGCCAAAACCAATTGGCAGTCAACATTTTATTTTACGAACGTACAATTCCAATTCAGGAAGATCCATATATTAGATTCTTGATCCATAAATTCATATGATCTTCAAATATTATGTACTATAACATATTAAAGTTTGGTGATGATCCAACGGTCGGATCGTCGATTCATGTTTTTACCAAGTAACATATCATAAAGAATTTAGGTTCAAACGATCATCCAATGTCATACTAACATCAAAATTGAACTCAAGACATCTAATTTAGCCTAAAAATAGTATCGACGGCCCCTTGGCCAAGCCCTGCCATTGGTGGTGGTCGGCCGCCCTAGCTAGCCGGAAAAATCAACTATTTCTAAAAAATCTCAAACTTCACAGACAGGAAGATCTCATTGAGTGGAACAACTTTTATACCTACCACGAAGTCCAAAAGTGGATGGAAGATGGTCAATTTTTCTCACAAAGCCGGCGGTACCTAAAACTTCTCGACGTCGATTTGTCGTCTACGGTGGACCAACGGGGTCAAGGTTGGTTGGGATTTGCTCCTGGGATGATGGGCTACAAAGCCCAAGTGGTGGAATTGGCCATCGCTTTGTCAATTTTCCAAAAATTTGAAAAAAGTGACCAGATACAGTTTTGGCGGGTCAGATTTCGTGGCTTCACCCCGCCACATGTGATGGTTTCTAAAGGTGGTTCTTGGGTGGGTTTTGTAGAGGGGAATGAGAGCTTCAAGATGGTGGTGGTGGCGTCGAAAAAATCTACCAGAGTTGGTTGCAATCGGCCTTGGAAGATGGGTGGTCACAATGGATGTAGGTGCGGGTACATGGAAAGTTGGTAGCTTTCTTTTTCTTTTTTTTCTTTTTTTTTCTTCTTTTCTTGATTTTCTGATTGGGCTATTGCCCTCTCCCTCTCTTCTAATTGGTCCATTATCCCTTTAATTTAACTGGTCTACTATTCCCACCTGGTGGGAGTTCAAAATTAAACTAACAAGTAACCAATTTCAAATGTCCGTAACTATACCGTTATAATCCGTACTCGCAAATGGCTTTCGCCTATGCGTTCATACCATCGAGTACTACGTAAATACGCCAAAATAATAAGCCATACGTCTCTTAAATTGATGGTCAACGGAAGCCAAAGCCCTTGCCTCTTGGGCATTTTCGTAAATTCATGCTTTTAAAATTAATAAAAATGTAAAATTCGGGACGGGTTGTCACACAACATCAATGTTACTTCAATTCCAGATAGGTTAGTAAACAACTTTAACAAAAATCTAATTATATTCCTCCTTAATTTAACTCTCCTCAATTTGATTACGAATAAGTAAACAAGCCGTGAGTGTTTAGTTAGGGTTTCAATTTGATTAGATCAGGGTTTCGATCTCTATGCCTCGGCGCATGAAAGGTATGCATCTCTGCGGTGAAAATGTACTCTCTCCCCTCCTTGATTGCTTTTTAGGGCTTCTATATTTTGACTTTTATCATTCAATTTGTTAAATTTATTGTTAATTTCATGGTACTACCAATTTTCTGCTGACTCTGATTCCACACTTCAGAAAGGTATACCTCTAATTTCTGATTAATTTTGCCTACTTGCTTCTCTTGATTTGATTACTTGATTTGGAAAGGTATGCCTCCAATTACTTTTTCTTGTGTTCTTTTTTTTATCCAAACCTTCTTACCATCTGCATTAGCAATTGCATAGCATAAGCTAATCCAATTGCTAATCTTAGCATCTGCATCACCAACACCATCTGCATCACCAACTAGACCGTCTACATGGAAAAGTGCTTCATGAAGTAGTACGTCGAGTGGAAGCGTGACTAAAGGTGGGCAACGGTTATGGCGGGCGGGTAACCGAGGTTATTTACCCATAACCGTTTAAGCTTTTACCCGCATAACCGTTTATCGATTAGGTATTTACATAAACGGGTATACCCATACCCATAACCGTTTATAAACTGTTAACCATACCCATAACCACATACCCATTTACCCATAACCACATACCCATTTAACCATAACCGCGTACCCGTTTACCCATTTTTAACCTGTTTACTCTTTTTTTTTTCACCCTTCTGTTCATTTTTTTAACAACTTGAAAAATAAAAAGAAATTTGTCATAATTTTCTTTTTCTAACAATTAAATATCGTTATAAATACATTTAACATGAATTTTTGTAGTAACAGCAACATTATTTATGAATATATTCGATGTCTCCCAATTATTTGACGGTCAATCTATTACAAGAATCATGCATGGTTGTAGGCTAATTAATATTCTTCTATACATACATACATACATACGTATATATATAAATATATAAATATATACATACATACATGCATACATACCTATATATATATATATATATATAGGTATGCATTAGCCGACAATAACATGTTTCTAAAAGCTCAAGGTAATCATTATCTTGAATTGGCCAAAGCTCCAAAAGACTCCAAAACAAAACTGTCGAACATTCTAATGCTTTATGACACACCCCAACCCAGAATGTCCACTAGGACTCCAAATCAAGTTGCGGTGGCTGACACCTAGAAGGTGACGAAGCCATAAAGTGTGATGATGTGGAAAAATGTGAATAAATTTAAACCTAAGAGTGCCTAAATACCAGAGCTGGTGAACGGCAAGGAACCCACTTCACACGTGATGTTAGAGCATAAGTAAGTATAGTAGAGTGGATTAAGAATCGTACCCTCGAAAGAATCTCCGATACTAAGAATCACCATGAATCTTCGACGATAAGAAAGCTCCGCTAATAAAACCTGAACAGAGAAAACATTACAAAGGTGAGTGGCCTTAGAAATAAAATTTTAATACAAACCATATAAAACATTCTAACCCCTCGCTACAACACCTGTATAGTTTCCAGAAAAAATCATAAATATACCCCAACACAACATCTCAACAACAATATCAATAATCATATGATTAATAACCCATACTAGTACGCAAGTCAGAGTCACCTATGGTGACCTGCACAACTGCACCCATATCTCATCACATATGCTAGCTCATCACATATTTCATCACATAGGCTACTTCATCTCATATTTCATTACATATGCTAGCTCATCACATATTTCATCACATAGGCTAGCTCATCACATATTTCATTACATATGCTAGCTCATCACATATTTCATCACATATGCCAGCTAGTCACATATCTCATCACATATGCTAGCTCGTCACATATCTCATCCCACTCGTCACATATCTCATCACATATGCTAGCTCGTCACGTATCTCATCCCACTTGTCACATATTTCATCACATAGGCTAGCTCATCACATATTTCATCACATATGATAGCTCATCACATATTTCATCACATAGGCTAGCTCATCACATATTTCATCACAATGGCTAGTTCATCACATATTTCATTACATATGCTAGCTCATCACATATCTCATATTTTCACCAATTTCCATCACATTGCTCAATTCCCAAACAAGGTTTTTGTTTCAACTATTGTATGGATGCATCTAACGTCTCATTAGATTGCCTACATACCATAAACGAGGATCAAGCCATTCGTAGTTCGTATTAGTACTTCAAAGCATGCACAGTAATGATATGCGGTAATCAATTTATAACCGTTTGTGAAATTATCAATCATATATATATATATAATAGAAAGGAAAAGACCCACTTACCTGAGGTCCGCGCTACTACTCCCAAGCACGCATATTGAGACATCATGAACTATCGTCTCCTATGACCAATTATCAAATCACATCTCAGAGTTCATACCGATAAAATGCACAATTTACATAAAACACATCCCTACGTAATTCAATTTAGGAGATTTGCATCACAGATTTCCGATCCGTTGCTTCCAAAGATCCACATTATACCTCTAGGAAAACATCCTAAAGTCCCATTACGATCAAACGGTTGGATCTCCGTCAATTGCCAAAACTAAGTGACAGTTAACCTTTTATTTTATGAACTTACAAATCCAATTCGGGAAGATCTGTATGTCCAATTTCCAATTCGTAAGTTTCTAATATCTTCAAATATTACTTACTATAATGTATTAATGTTTGGTAACGATCCAACAGTTGGATTATCGGTTGCTATACTAATCATGTGGCGGACCTTAATGGAACTAAGTTCAAATGATGGAATTTCATCAATCGGACTTCTTAAATGCAACCAAGGTATTCAAATTTAGTCTAGGAAGATCAGGGGACACCTCAGCCCACGCGCCGCCTCGACTCGCTGAAAAATTCAACTATTTCTAGAAATTCTCAAACTTTATAGAAATGAAGATCTCAATGAGTAGAGCAACCTTCATACCTGCCACGAAGTCCAAAAGTGGACGGAAGGTGGTCAATTTTTTCCACAAAGCAGGCAGGTGCCTAAAGCTTTCCAGCGGTTAGGGGAGCTGGGAGCTTCTCCTGGGATGATGGGCTACAAAGCCCAAGTGGTGGCATCGGCCATCGCTTTGCCGATTTCCCGGAATATTGAAAAGAGTAGCCGGAGTACCGTTGATTTTTTGTTGACTTTCGTGTCCTTAAACCGCCACATACCATGGTTAATCAAGGTGGTTCTTGGGTGAGTTTTGTAGAGGGGAATGAGAGCTTCAAGACGGAGGTGGTGGCATCGAAAAACTCCATCAGAGTTGGCCGAAATCAACCTTGGAAGATGGGTGGTCGCTATGGGTGTGGGTGTGGTTTTAGGGGAGCTGGGAGCTGCTCTCTCTCTCCTCTCCTCAATTTCTGATTGGTCCTCCCTTTCTTTTTCTGATTTATCCCTTATTTTCTTACTTAAATCTGATTGGTTACCACTCCCACATGGTGGGAGTTTGAATTAATTTATAACTAAACTTTAAATAACCAATTTCGAACGTCCATAACTATACCGTTATAATTAGGACTCGTAAACGGCTTTTGCCTATGCGTTTGTAGTGACGAATATTACTTAAATACACTAAAAGAATAGGTTATACGTTTCTCTAAACGAGGGTCAACGGAAGTCAAAGTCCTTGCCCCAAGGGCATTTTCGTTAATTCACGCTTTTAAAATTTGTAAAAACGTAAAATTTAGGATGGGATGTTACAATCTACCCCCCTTAAGGAAATTTCATCCCCAAATTTTTAAAATCTTTGCTATACTACACTCGAAAATAGGAGCATAAAATATATACACATAAAGCAGAAATCAAGTTAGAACGTGTGTCAAGGGAAATATGACTTTCCGTCGCGGTCAAAATGTAATTATTCCTCTTTCATGCTTTCAAGCTCAAACCTTCCTTCTCTTTACAGCTATAATAATTCTATATGATAAACGGTAAAATAATTTTCCTCAAAAATAATCGACACATAAGACACCGCTTTCATGGGCCTTATGGTGCTACTTTCGGGAAACTGAAGTAACTAATATACCCAAACAGGCTCAATAGATTCATAAGCCCAAATCTCTCTTTCATAAAACAAATAAATAAATGTTGCACTTATCTAGAAAGGTTGCTGCTCTCTCATGTGGTTTTGATCACGGGCACATGTGCCTGCCAAATCGATCTATTATGAATTACGCCGGAATACTAAACAATTCCCTTATTGCCTCAAACCAAAAAGTAGAAAGGTCGAATTTAAGAATGAACTAACAAGGTTTCTTGATGACCGAAAAGTAACATCACGAATTATTAAAACTACCACGGATCAAAAGTATTTTTCCCAAAATATTCTTCCGTCGATTGCTACCACTTTAGAACCATCGTCGCGCAAGGTGGTTCTAGAATTTTGCCAAAAATAATTTCGCAAGAATTCTAATAGATGATATTCCAACAGGTACTAGCTGAAATTTCCCATCTCAAAAGGATCAATACTAATGGCGGAAGAATAATGATAGAATTATTTGAGAAGAAGTGAAACATGTACCACAATGCAGCATAAATACACCAAGATGATAATCTTGTTGGGTTTCTGATTGCCTGAACTTGTATAAAGATCTAGAAGCAACTTTCTCATAATGCCATCATCCTCCAAAAGTCAATAGAAAAGAAATTGTGGTTATTCAATTTGTTTGGACTTTCTTTCCTCAACATCCTTCCACTCTAACCTAAGGCGAGACGCCTAGATTGAAAATTCTCTTCCATCACCTCACATGGAGTTTCAATTTTAGTTTCTGTTTTATTTCCACATTTGATCATGTCACGATTGAGGACTTTTAGATCATGTCCCACGTGTAAGTTAACAACATCCCACTTCTATCGTAGTTGTTTTCACAAGTGTCTTGATGTTGAAATTTCAACGCCCATTTTAAGAAAATAAACCATCGCCAATATTTTAAGTTTTGAGAATGGAAGAATACTGCTTTCTAGTTAAGTAAAACTACCACTAATTGGAATACCACTTGAGCGTAACACTGATTCAGCATCAAGATTATTGATTTTCACATACTCTGCACATGTAAAATACTTTGAACTGAGAGTGTATAATGATACTTCCCAACTCCATTCATATAACAAAATAATTATAATCATTCAAACCATCTTTTGATAGGTTAAAGGTAACTCTAAATCGATACTCCATTCATAAAATAGGACCTGCTGAAAGTATTCAAAAGTAAATATGTCATTTTCGTATAACCGGAAGGTACACTATAATGTACTCATAGTTGCTGATTGAATTCTTCTACTGCCACTGTCAGAACTTAGTCCGTTCCAGAAAGTAAGTGTATTTAAGAAGTTCTAAGGTAGATAAAGATTTCGGACACATTCTACACAGAGAAATGTTATTTGATTTCCAAGCAAAGATGATAATTGCTAACTTTAAATCACGGATAAAATAGTACATTCCAAATGGTTCTATACATTGGTAAGACTACTATAAATTCAACAATCTTCATGAGGAGTAAACTTTGAATTTTAAAAGTTTGTTACATAGACCACCAATTTGAAATAGGGTTTGTGCGAAAAAAAAATGCAAGAAAACTAATGCAGTACGAAAAATGGAATGGTGGTATTCTCTCGAATATCACCAAGGAATCAAAACTATTTTTTATTTCTACTCTCAAAAGCTTTAATAATGACGGTTAACAATAGTGATGAGATTGACCCATAAATCCCTGGCGATACACCAATATTGATACATTAACCCCACGTTAGGGCCATCAACTAGTCTCAATTCCACACCTTTCCTTGGCAGAAAAGTTCTTTGCTTATAATCTAGAGATACTCACCAAAATGATCTTCTAAAGATCAACAAGTCGTCAAATCTGCCCAAAACCTAGGAACATCTAACATATTTTCCGTATTCGACGAGGTGGCAAGATTCAAACATTAGACTCGAGAACCAAGAATGCTCACATCACATGTGTGATAAACACAATACTGCCCAACTTATGCTCTGATACCAAACTGACACACCCCGACCCGGAATGTCCACTAGGACCCCAAATTGAGCTGCGTTGGCCGACACGTGGAAGGTGACGAAGCCATAAAGTGTGATGATGTAGAAAAATGTGAATAAATTTAAACCTAAGAGTGCCTAAATACCAGAGTACGTTGGTAAGAAGGAACGAACCCACTTCACACGTGACGTTAGAGCATAACTAAGTACAATACACTGAAATAAGAATCGTACCCTCAAAAGAATCTCCAACACTAAGAATCGCCACGAATCTTCAACGATAAGAAAGCTCCGATAATAAAACTTAAAGGGTGAAAACAATACAAGGGTGAGTGGCCTTAAAAATAAAATTTTAATAGAAACCATATAAAACATTATAACCCCTCGCTACAACACCTGTACAGTTTCCAGAAAAATCATAAATATACCACAACACAGCATCTATTCAGCAATATCAATAATCATATGATTAACAACCCATATGAGCACGCAAGTCAGAGTCACCTATGCTGACCTATACGATTGCACCCATATCTCATCACATATGCTAGCTCATCACATATTTCATCAAATATGCTAGCTCATCACATATTTCATCACATATGCTAGCTCATCACATATTTCATCACATAGGCTAGCTCATCACGTATTTCATCACATATGCTAACTCATCACATACTTCAACACATAGGCTAGCTCATCACATATTTCATCACATAGGCTAGCTCATCACGTATTTCATCACATATGCTAACTCATCACATATTTCAACACATAGGCTAGCTCATCACATATTTCATCACATATCCTATCTCATCACATATTTCATCACATATGCTAGCTCATCACATATTTCATCACATACGCTAGCTCATCACATATTTCATCACATAGGCTAGCTCATCATATATTTCATTACATAGGCTAGCTCATCACATATTTCATCACATACGCTAGCTCATCACATATTTCATCACATAGGCTAGCTCATCATATATTTCATTACATATGCTAGCTCATCACATATTTCATTACATATGCTAGCTCATCACATATATTAGCTCATCACATATCTCATATTTTCACCAATTTCCTTCACATTGCTCAATTCCCAAACAAAGTTGTTGTTTCAACAATTGTATGGCTACACCTAACGTCTCGTTAGATTGCCTACGTACCATAAACGGGGATCAAGCCATTTGTAGTTCGCATTAGTACTTCAAAGCATTCACAGTAATGATATGCAGTAATCAATTTATAAGTGTTTGTGAAATTATCAATCATATATATATAATAGAAAGGAAAAGACCCACTTACCTGAGGTCCACGCTACCACTCCCTAGCACGCATATTGAGACATCACGAACCATCGTTGCCTATGACCAATTATGAAATCACTTGTCTGAGTTCATACCGATAAAATACACAATTGACATACAGCACATCCCTACGTAATTCAATTTGGGAGATCTGCATCATGGATTTCTGATCCGTTACTTCCAAGGATCCACATTATACCTCTAGGACAACATCCTAAAGTCCGATTACTATCCACCTGTCTGATCTCCGCCAATTGCCAAAACTAAGTGACGTTTAACCTTTTATTTTATGAACTTACAAATATCAACTTACGAGCACAATGTTGATAAGCAAAGGCTCAACTCCTAAACTAAGCCTCATGCAAGCAATACTCATATTTCTGTCAATTAATACATAAATAAGAGAAGATGCAAATACAATATATTGCTACACAATTACTCTCTTATCGAGATTTATGAATAAAAATTTACTAGTAAACCATTTTCCACTAACACTTCAATTCAATAAAACAAAAGCAATTTCAAACTCCCACTGATTAAAATAGTAAAAAATCTCATACACACGTACCTCTTAAACACTCCCACTAATCAAGCATTGGTCAAGTATTTATAATTACAAATTTTGAGAATTCAACATCAACTACTAATTTTTCTAACTTCATCTCTATGTCAGATATTGCAAGGAAGTGAGTGATTGAAAAGCTATACCAAATCATATGGTCAATTTTATTCATCTAAAATTTGACAGAAATAGAAAACTTTAACGAAACGTTTTCTGATTGCAACAAAAGCATATAATTCCAAAATCATCTTTAGACATAATTTGATTATATTAGGTTTTCACAGCTAAAACATAAAATACAAGAGCAAACGTATACAGATTCAACACTTTTGAGCATATGAAGTATATATAATTTTGTCAATTTCATGTTTAACCATCCATTGATTTATAGTTACACTTAATAAGAAAACACTTTTGAGCAGATTAATTATCCATCAATAACATATAAATCACAAGTCCAATTTCTTGAACATCAAACAAGAACTAATAAGCAAAATACACTCATTAACCCTTCTAGAGCTCCTGCAAGATTAGTTTCATATATAACTAATAAAATATAAAATATAAACAAGTATGATAATGTAACGTTTTATCTACCAAAACCATGACCATTAAAAGCATGCAGAATTGATGAGTGTGAAGCCCATAATACACTATTTCTCCCACTTGGGCAAACACTCAAAATTGCAAGATTAAACACTAGAGAAATTGGTTTTCATATAACAAAATATAGGCTTGTGTTAATGTCTAATTAACAACCAAACGTGCAACTAAGTTGAATCAATAAAGATCAAATATATAAATTATTTGACACACCCTGATCGAGATTAAGGCATGTTGGCCGTCACGTGAGAGTGACGTAGCCATGTGCACAGTGCGGAAGCGATAAAGATAAGAAATATACGAATAATCAAAAATCAAATTACTAGAGTGCACTACTAAACAGGAAGTGATAGGATTTAGTTACAACAGTAAACACTCCTAATCAGAGCATAAGTCTAGGTGCAATCCAGTAGGACAAGTACTAGTTATACAATACCAAGAATGTCTTACTATTATTTAGATAAGTCAAAACAACCGACGACCTCGAGCCACCAATAGCAAGCTTACTTAAAACATGGAGGGGCGCAAAACAGAAAACGTGAGTCGGCAAAAACAAATGTTTTACAAAACAATGTCATTTAACAACATATATGACCCCTCGCTGTAAAACATGTATAATTTTTCCCAGAATCAAGATATAAGCATATACATAAATATATATGAAATCGTATCAATTCAATTCATGCATCACATAATCATAATCATATGTATGTCATGCCAAGATATAACAGAGTAAGCAATTCAGGTAAGAATAAATTCATAGAAATATGATATGTTAGCCGGAACCCCTGTGGTAGTTTGTACAGCTGAATTCATAGCTCAAAAGTCAATCTAACCGGAGTCGCTACAATGACCTATACAGCAATATACTGCACATAAGTCGGAATTACTAAAAAAGGGTCTGTACGACAAGATTGGGTGTAATATAATTATGCTCAATTTTACTCTCTCATAATAGCCGGACGATAACTCGCTAGTCACCTACGCGTTGGAACCATAAATAAGATTTGTACGACAAGACTGTGCACTTAAGTTGGATCCAATATGAGCATATAGTGCAGGTTGAGACATAAATAAACAGGCTTGTAATTCATATTTCTGGCTAAATCAGAATCACCCTAGGTGCAATTTTATGAGCTCAACATTATTCAATCACATCATCGATGATACACATAACCAAACATAACTTACCTGAACTTACCTGTGCCTCCACAGCACCACATTTATATTTATAAGCAACCACGAAATGCATATTTAGAATATAAAAGCATTTGGCATATTATTTCAAAGCATACTTTCCTTAAAAAAAATGCATTTCTGGGAAATTTAACAGGTATATAAGTATATACTGAAAAAAAAAAGCTCACTCACTGGTATGTCAACGGGTCATAACCCCTAAGTCGCCCGTGGATACGCTCGTCCTCGGGATAAGTCTCACCTACATGCAAATTAACTATAAAAACGTTATTTGAAAGCATATAGGCAAAACTAGCTAATAACTTCTCATACAAATCTCAAAATGGGTATATGAATATACCACAATCACCTACACAACATCATGATCATCCTCAAATTTTCAAAATAATTTTCTGACCCCGCACGCGCTGCCACGTGCCGGTCAAGGCATGGCAATACGCGCCGCCACGCGCAAGGGATCTGACGGATTCTACAAACGACATCAGGAATATTCCTCAGAATATTTCATTAAATCCTAGCGGTAATCATCAATCCTCATTGACGGTGCGAGAATATTTTGTCATACTTGACAGAATATTCCTTCATCTCCTACCTCCAACTCCGGCAACTGTCGTTGGCGCCGGAAACTGGACAATTTTTTAAACTCCTTAATCTCGCTCATTTCTTCACCATTTTTCATGCAATTTCCACCAAAATGAAGTTTAGGAGGTAAAGAATTGCGTTATACCTCTTTCACGCCTGGAATCACGTGAAATCACGTCGGAAAAGTCCTCAAATTCCTACGACCTCTGCAAATCTTCGTTTTCGAGCTTCCCGTGACCAAAATCCTACCAACAATGCACTCCAAGCATCGTGAGGACCTCCTCGAGCTCACTGTGGTCCTAAAATTCACAAAAACTCAAGGGTTTAAAAGTTGATGAATAGTACCCAAGTCGAAGGTCCATTTTTCGGGGTTCTCTGACGTCCAAAATCATTCCAATTTATGCCAAAACAAAGAAAAGGACTACGAGATTACCTTTTGAGCCTTAGAACAGCTTAAAACCTCCATGAACTGGTTTGGTGTACTGTATACCCATGGCTCCCTTTCAAACTCGGGTTTCTCAAAGGTTCCCTTGCTGGAAATGGGTACCACTCGACTCGTAAGGATCCTAGGAACACACTGGAGGCCTCAGAGCCTTTGATCCGTGCTGTTTTGGGTTTGTTTGTGTGTGTCCGTATGAGTTTGAAGAGAGAGAGAGAGAGAGAGAGTCTGAGAGATAGAGAGAGTACGGGAGAGAGAAAAAAGGTAAGTGGGTATGTGTGGTCCAAAAGCCACCAATCACAACTAAGAGAACACTTGGTTCTAATTGAGTCCAATAATAGAGGAATATAGCCAATTGGTCCATAATCTTAAGTCCAAACCACCACATCCCATACTAAATCTCAACGTCCAAGGGTATTTAGGTAATTTCACACCGTCGATAACATAATTATCGTACATCTCCGGGGCGGGCTGTGACAATCTCCCCACCTTATAAAATTTCATCCTCGAAATTACATACAACCAATACATCCACTGATAATCATAAAACAAACGTGGATACATCTCTCTCATCCGATCCTGTCTCCCAAGTAGCTTCTTCCACTGAATGATTTCTCCATAGTACTTTCACCAAGCGCACGGTCTTGTTCCTCAGTTCCTTGTTCTTCAAATCCAACAGAGTCACTGGCTCCTCATCATAAGTCAAATCTGAATTAATTTCCAAAGGTTGTGAAGGAATCACATGTGAAGGATCTGAAACATAATGTCGAAGCATTTCAACTTTCCTTTCTTTCCAAATCGTACAACACCTTTCCAAGGTGATAGCATCAGAAATACGTAATCACCTTCATTATACTTTCTATCAGTGGCATGCTTGTCTGCTAAGCTGTTTTGTCTATCTTGGGCCACTTTCAGGTTAGACTTAATTACCTGAACATTTTGAGTAGTCATATCCACAATTTCAAGGCCCACTAAAACTCTTTCGCAAAGCTCTGACCAACATAGAGGCGTGCGACAAGATTTCCCATAAAGTGCCTCAAATGGTGCCATACCAATACTCGAATGATAATTGTTGTTGTAGGCGAACTCCATCAAATCCAAACAATCATGCCAACTATCTCCAACTGCAGCACTGAAGATCTCAACATATCTTTTAATGTCTAAATAGTTCTCTCATATTGTCCATCTGTCTGAGGGTGATATGCCGTACTATAAAGCAATCTTGTACCAAGAGCTTCCAGGAATGCTATCCAGAACTTGGAAGTAAATGTGGGATCCCGATCCGAGATAATATTAACTAGCACACCATGATACTTCACAATATGCGATATAAATAACTTAGCTAATTGGCTTAACGAATACTTCTCCCTTACTAGAATAAAATGTGCTGACTTCATAAGCCGATCAACTACCACCCAAATGCCGTCATATCCATTCTGTGTACGAGGGAGGTTGTATACAAACCATAGTAATATTTTCCCATTTCCACTATGGAACGGGAAGTGGCTGCATTAACCCAAACGACTTCTTCCTTTCAGCTTTAACTTGTTGGCAAATGGCACACCTACTCACATATTCGGCAATTTCTCTTTTCATACCTAGCCAATAATAAAATGGTCTAATGCTATGATACATCTTAGTGCCTCCTGGATGCATCGCATATGCCGAAATATGTGCTTCATCCAAAATTTCTTTTTTTAACTCTGCATTGTTCGGCACATACATTCTACTTCCCTACATAAGCATGCCATCAATTTCTCGAATCCCAAAATCTTTCTTTTTGCCTTGGTTCCTTGCTTGAATTATTTCCTAGGTCTCCTCATCAATCATCTGAGGCTCAAGTACACGGTCAACTAGAATTGGCCTAACCTGAAAATTAGCAAGCAAGGCTTCTTCTCGATCTTCCACTCCTAACTCCACTCCACTGGACCTCAAATCTGCTAGAAGCAGAACATGACAATCATAAATGGCATTAAGTCTGGCTAGAGTCTTTCTACTAAGTGCATCCGCCACTGCATTTGCACGACCAGGGTGATACTCAATCGTGAAATCATAGTCACTAAGTAACTCAACCTACCTTCCTTGTCGAAGATTAAGATCTCTCTAAGTAAACAAATACTGAAGACTCTTATCATCGGTGAAGATCTCACCATAAAGATAATGTCTCCAAATCTTCAAGGCAAAGATGATAGCTGCTAACTCCAAATCATGTGTAGGGTAATTCTTCTCATGAGGTTTCAACTGTATTGAAGCATAAGCAATCACCTTACCATGTTGCATTAATACACAACCCAAACCATTCAGAGAAGCATCACTATAAACCTCATAATTACCGTTATCATCTGGAAGTGCTAGAACAGGTGCATGAGTGAGATAGTACTTTAACTGTTGGAAGCTTTGCTCACATTTATTATCCCACTTAAACTTAACATCTTTTCGAGTCAACCTCGTCAATGGCAGAGCAATCACTGAAAAATCTTTAACGAACCGTCTGTAATAGCCTGCTAAGCCAAGAAAAATCTTTAACGACGGTTTGAGGTTGCTCTCAATTCTCTACAGCTGCCACTTTCAGAGAATCCACTTGAATGCCTTAAGCAGAAATGACATGTCCCAAAAATGCCGCTTGATTCAACCAAAATTCACATTTGCTAAACTTGGCATATAGCTGGTGTTCCTTCAAACTGCTCATTACCAACTTCAGATGTCTAGCATGCTCAGCCTTAGACTTAGAGTATACCAGAATATCGTCAATGAAGACAATAACAAACATGTCCAAATATGGCTGGAATACTCAATTTATCAAATCCATAAAAGTTGCTGGTGCATTAGTTAACCCGACTGGCATCACAAGAAACTCATAATGACCATATCGAGTCCTAAATGCAGTTTTAGGGACATCTTCATTTTTAATCTTCAACTGGTAGTATCCCGACCTCAATTCGATCTTAGAAAATACACAGGCACCTCTGAGTTGATCAAATAAATCGTCTATGCGAGGCAATGGATAACAGTTCTTAATAGTTACCCGATTCAATTGCCTGTAATCAATGCACAGCCTCAAAGTTCCATCTTTATTCCTCACAAATAAAACTGGAGCTCCCCAAGATGAAGTACTAGGCTGAATAAAACATTTATCCACTAACTCTTGCAACTGCACTTTCAATTCTCTTAATTCAGCAGGAGCCATTCTATAAGAAGTTAAGGATATGGGATTCATACCTGGAAACAGATCAATAACAAACTCCACATCTCTATATGGCGGCAATCCAGGCAAATCCTCAAGGAATACATCCAGAAAATATCTGACCACACGAACATCCTCCACACTACTAGGAGCATCATCATTCAACACCACATGAGGCAAATATCCCTGACAACCTTTCGATAACAATTTCTTTGCTTTCATGGCTGAAATAATACCATGCCTCACCCCACTAGGCTCTCCTACAAATGTAACTTCAGGTAATCCAAGACAATGAAATGTGATTGTCTTTCCATAACAATCTATCTTGGCACGATTATAGTGCAACCAATCCGTGCCTAAAATTACATCAAAATCCATAATATCTAATGGCTTAAGATTAGCCAGCATAATAACATCCTATACTATCATTGGACATCCTGGATATACCCGATCCACAAAACATCTATCCCCTCTAGGCATAGAAAATTCTAAATTATATCCTAGAGGTGTAAGATGGGGTTGCGTCACTTGAGAAAATGTATGAGAAATAACAGAATGTGTAGCACCACAATCAATCAATACTCTAGCAAAATGACCAAAAATATTTAACGTACCCATAATTAAATCTGGATTATTCTGGGCATCTTGCAGTGACATGTTGTGGATACGTCTCTGATTCTACTGTCGTCCACCGTGACCTTTGTTGGCATGAATACCACGTCCCTGCATTTGCTGACCCGACTGTCTAAAAGATCCTACACTACTAACAGCAATCTCTCCCTGCTGAGGCTGCCCCTTTCGTACCACTGAGAACCTCCGGCTGAATGAGGCTGATAAGACATAGATCCTACTTGATACTGAGGGTACCCACTCTGATACTGAGGATCCTGAGAGTATTGCTGTTGTCCTAAGGTGTAGGGAGTGGCGTCACCCTGGTAGTGGTAGGCACCTCCTCGTCCAGTCTGAGTATATCTACATGATCCTGAAACTTGCTAGGTCGGTACAGGTGGTGGGAAAGAAGGCTGCTGGTGTCTCTGCTGACTCTGAGGGCATTGAGCAGCCCTATGACCCATCTGTCCACATTTAAAACATCCATTACTGCCTCTCTTACACCCCCCAAAATGCCGATTATTGCGGCATAAGGGAGCACCAGATCCACCTGAACCACCAAAATCTCTCTGCCTTTGGAACCTAGGGCCTCTAGTGAATCTACCACCTCTCATCTGCATATTAGTACTCAATTCTCCGATAGAAGAGCTGGAACTGCCACCACTCCTCTTAAAGTTCTAGGTCTTGCGGGGTCCTTGAAATGTTTGCCCTTTTCCCTTATCATCTTGTCCCTGGCCCCCATTCTTTCCTTCCTCATCTTCACTTTCACTAGGCATGTTTTCTGAGTCCTCAATCCTCAGTAAAATCTCATAAAACTCCTAGTATGTAGCATAGTGAGTAGATGTCGCTATGGAATGCCATTTCTTCTTAGTACCCAAACTGAAACGGTGAAGCATCTCTATCGGATTAGCAGCAACCTCTGGATCATATCTCGACAGATCAGTAAACATCCTGTAATACTCATTAGCATACATCTTTCCTTGCTTCAGATGAGTAAACTCATGTTTCTTACGATCGATATACGCAAAAGGAATGAACCTTTTCTGAAACAACTCCTTAAACATTCCCTAGTCCACAATCTCTACTGGGGTCAACTGGTAAGACCCCTGTCTCCACCAGGATGCAGGCTGTTCTCCCAAAAACCAGGTAGTCGTCTTGACCCACCTATCAGGAGAAAGATTTCCCTGACTCTGCATCACCTAAAAGGTCTTCTCTATATGATTCAACCATTTTCTACCTCCTCATGACCTTCATTTTCAATGAAGTGAGTCAACTTCAGATTATAAACTGTCTCAAGAGGTGTCCTCTGGGGAGTACGGAATGCAGTCTAAATGGCAGAAACTATAGCTTCCCCTAATTGAGCAATATCGAGGAAACTAGGTTCAGCTGATTGAAGGGGCTCTCTACGAGGTGGCATAGTTCTGTCATAAGACATCACAAGGATTAGAATATTCAAGAATTATACAGGACTGCTAAACCTAGGCTCTGATACCAAACTGACACACCCCGACCGAGATCAAGGCATGCTGGCCGCCACGTGAAAGTGACGTAGCCATATGCACAGTGCGGAAGCAAAAAAGATAAGAAATATATGAATAATCAAAAACAAAATTACTAGAGTGAACTACTAAACAGGGAGTGATAGGAGTTAGTTACAACAGTAAACACTCATATTCAAAGCATAAAAGTCTAGGTGCAGTCTAGTAAGACAAGTACTAGTTATACAGTACCAGTAATGTCCTACTATTATTTAGATAAGTCAGAACAGCCCACGTCCTCGAGCCACCAACAGCAAGCTTACTTAAAACCTGGAGGGGCGCAAAACAAAAAACGTGAGTGGGCAAAAACAAATGTTTTACAAAACCATGTCATTTAACAACATATATAACCCCTCGCTGTAAAACATGCATAATTTTCCCCAGAATCAAGATATAAGCATATACATAAATATATATGAAATCATATCAATTCAATTCATGCATCACATAATCATAATCATATGTATGCCATGTCAAGATATAACAGAGTAAGCAATTCAGGTAAGAATAAATTCATAGAAATATGATATGTTAGCCGGAACCCCTGTGGTAGTTTGTACGGCTGAATTCATAGCTCAAAAGTCAATCTAGCCGTAGTCGCTATAATGATCTATACATCAATATACTCCACATAAGTCGGAATCACTAAAAAAGGGTCTGTTCGACAATATTGGGTGTAATATAATTATGCCCAATTTTACTCTCTCATAATAGCCGGACGATAAATCGCTAGTCACCTACGAGTCGGAACCATAAATAAGGTCTATACAACAAGACTGTGCATTTAAGTTGGATCCAATATGAGCATATAGTGCAGGAGATGATGTAAATAAACAGGCATGTACTTCATATTTTTGGCTAAATCACAATCACACTAGGTGCAGTTTTATGAGCTTAACATTATTCAATCACATATCACATCATCGATGATTCACATAACCAAACATAACTTACCTGAACTTACCTGTGCCTCCATAGCACCACATTTATATATATAAGCAACCATGAAATGCATATTCAGAATATAAAAGCATTTGGCATATTATTTCAAAGCATACTTTCCTTAAAAAAAATGCATTTATGGGAAATTTAACATGTAAGTATATACTGAAAACAAAAGCCCACTCATTGATAGGTCAACGGGTCGTAACCCCCGAGTCGCCCGTGGATACGCTCGTCCTTGGGATAAGTCCAACCTACATGCGAATTAACTATAAAAACATTATTTTAAAGCATATAGGCAAAACTAGCTAATAACTTCTCATACAAAGCTCAAAATGGGTAAATGAATATACCACAATGACCTACACAACCTCAGGATCATCCGCAAATTTTCAAAATAATTTTCTGACCCCTCACGCGCCAGCCAAGGCACGACAATACGCTCCGCCATGCGCAAGGGATCTGACGGATTCTACAAACAGCATCAGGAATATTCCTCAGAATATTCTGTTAAATCCTTACAGTAACCGTCAATCCTAACTGACGGCATGAGCATATTTCGTCATACTTGACAGAATATTCCTTCATCTCCCACCTCTAGCTCCGGCAACCGTCGCTGGCTCCAAAAACTAGGGAATTTTTTAAACTCCTTAATCTTGCTCATTTTTTCACCATTTTTCATGCAATTTCCACCAAAATGAAGTTTAGGAGGTAAAGAATTGCGTTATACCTCTTTCACACCTGGAATCACGTGAAATCACGTCAGAGAAGTCCTCAAACTCCTACGACCTCTGCAAAACTTCATTTTTGAGCTTCCCATGACCCAAATCCTACCAACGATGCACTCCGAGCATCGTGAGGACCTCCTCGAGCTCACTGTGGTCCTAAAATTCACAAAAACTCAAGGGTTTAAAAGTTGATGAATAGTACCCAAGTCAAAGGTCCATTTTCTAGGGTTCTCTAACGTCCAAAATCGTTCCAATTTATGCCAAAACAAAGAAGAGGACTAGGAGATTACCTTTTGAGCCTTAGAACAGCTTGAAACCTCCACGAACTGGTTTGGTGTACTATACACCCACGACTCCCTTTCAAACTAGGGTTTCTCAAAGGTTCCCTTGCTGGAAATGGGTACCACTCGACTTGTAAGGATCCTAGGAACACACTGGAGGCCTCAGAACCTTCGATCTGTGCTATTTTTGGTTTGTTTGTGTGTGTCCGTACGAGTTCGAAAAGAGAGAGAGAGAGAGAGAGAGTCTGAGAGGTAGAGAGAGTACGGGAGAGAGAGAAGGTAGGTGGGTACGTGTGGTCCAAAAGCCACCAATCACAACTAAGAGAACACTTAATTCTAATTGAGTCCAATAATAGAGGAATATAGCCAATTGGTCCACAATCTTAAGTCCAAACCACCACATCCCATACTAAATCTTAACGTCCAAGGGTATTTAGGTAATTTCACACAGTCGATAACATAATTAACGTACATCTTCGGGACAAGCTGTGAAATTTTTCTTAAAAGTAGGTTAGAATTAAAAAGTTCCATAAATAAAAACTTATGCAATGACTACAAATTTTAATTTATTTTAGTGTATGAGAGAAGACTCATATATGTGTTAAAAATTAGGTTATAAATTAAAATGAAACCCAATAAGATAATCCATAATCAAAATTTATGTTTTAATTCTAAAACAAAGTCGATTAAAATAAACACTTAGATATCTCAATAACATCAATTTTTCAACAATAATTTGAAAGAAATTTTAATCCAATTAGAACTTAGAAAAAAGTAAGGCAAAAGATTGGCAAATTTACCTACTCATTCTTGATTCTGCAACATTCATCATGGAAGTAGTCAAGTTGTGGAGGATCGAACCAACTGCAAATTGCATGATTGTTACACCTTTGGGCATAAACAAATCATTCAAAGAAAATACATGCATTGCTAGCCAAAACATAAAATATAAAAAATACATATTTCAACAGCTTTGGCCAGATGAAAATATGCTAGAAGTATTTTATGATTTGCTATAATATTAATTTATAGTTGGTAAATGATTTCTTGAAATTTCCTTTGGGACAAAAATATTCACCATATAAATTAGAATTCGGATTTTTCAAAATAATCATTTAGATCAGTATTAAATGACCGTTTTGTTGGATATTCAATGATTCTCAAAAGATTAAATCAGATACAAAAGTATGTCATTATAGACATTGAACAATAAAGTTCTCGAAAGAGGAAACATGGTTATTCAGTTATTCGATAGGGGCCAAAATGATCAATTAGTAAATTGATGCCACTTTCCAATTATGTCTCAAAAGAGAATTATCATCATAATTAGAATTGACGACCAAACAAAACATTGGTTTGAGCAAAATAAACCAATACATCTTTAAATCAAAATTTAATCAGTGTTGTCATCAGTATTGAGAATTTGCATAAAATAAGGACACATTGGAACAATAAACTTGCCTAATAATTGATACCAATAGATGTGCACAAATCAGTGAAAACAATATTTCAAAACACAACTAGTTGTTTGAAGTCCCACAATTCAGCATTACTAACTTATTTTGAAAATTCACTAAAATCTCAATTCTTGTTAGTTTGTCATGAAAATTTTCAAGAACTAGACATATATGTGGATACTATTTCACACAATTTCATGATTTTTAAATTATAAGCGAGTTAAAAACGTATTCGAAAAGAGATGTGCTGCAGAATTTGCAAAAAATGTACAATATAGACCTCAGATTAAAACTTCACTAAATATTCACTTTTCGCTCAATGTGCATAAACAATTTTGAGACATAAAACTAGACATACAAAACTGCTATTTCCCAAAAGTTGATACTTTATGAGATTTTACAAGTGTACCAAAAGTAAATTTTAAATAGGATGTGCTGCAGAAACTACAGATATTCTGCAGTGCATACCCGAGACTATAGAATTCACTAAAAATTTATTATTCCTCCAACGTGCATGAAAATTTCTAGAAATGAATTAGACATAAATTTACTGTCACCCAAAATTCCATATTTTTTGTGATTTTACCAATGGGCTAAAAATAAAATCAAAATGAAATGTTCTGGAGAAACCACATAAATTCTGCAGTATAGCCCAGATATTAACAAATTCATTAATAATTCATTTTTAAACCAATGCTCGTGAAAATTTTCAGATTGAAATAAACATCTCAATGTATATCATACTAAAATTTTATGAACTGTTGAGTTACATAGATATATCAAAGTAATATCACAAACAGACTGTTCTGCATAAGTCTGTAGAATTCCAGCAATATGATATCATACTTAAAAGTTTACCATAAATCCATTTCTTGTCCAAAAAACGTAAAAAAAATACCAACATCTATAATCCATTTAATATTACGACAAGACCGAATTTCATAAAATTTGAAATTACGGAAGTCTATCAAAAAATAGAAAGTCTATCAGGCAGGTTAGTGACGACATGAATGGTTTTCCTTATCAAAATTACATTAGTTACGTAAAACACTTAAGTAGTATTTATTCTGTTTCATGTCATAATTGAAACGAACAATCGATTTCAAAATAATCAAGAACCAATACTTGTTGATTTGCGTATGCTCAACAAAAACAATAGTATTAAAATAGTAATATTGTAGTGATCAAAACCCACATAAATAAAGAGAAGATTTTTATTAGTAAAACCACTAAAACTAGACATGTGCCTTAGCCCATTCATCAAAAGCATTAACGGAAGACAAAATTAGAATAGCATAAGCAACCAATAGTAAATAAATGAATTCACAACATCGATATAAAGAAGAAAAACCACAATCAATTGTTACCTTGTTCTTGTTTCATAAGATGAAAAAAATAATTAGCATCCTGAATCTTATACAAGAACTAACAATATAATCCAATAAAATGACACAAGCCAAAAGACCAAATCCATAAGATTAATTTGATCCATCAAATCAAAATAATACCAAAAGATTATAATAGAGAAGACTAAATAGAAATTCAAAAGAACTTAGTGATTCAAGTAGAAATCCAAAAGATATAAGAAAACCTACCAAAATACAAAATTTCTAAAGGATGAGTTTTCCATAATAATAAGCGGGTTCTCAGTTTAAACAATTTTTTTTTTTGAGAAAATAAATTGAAAAGAAAAACACAAGCACAAGGTTTGAATAAAACACTTATCGCTCAGATTCAACAACCCATTTTCCTAGTTTTTTACTTTTGGCATTAGATAGATAATCAATTGGAACCAAAAGCTTTTGTAATAGGGAGCAAGTGTCAAGCACCATGCGTGAGGGTGTTCTGGAAAAGAAGACAACCCTATATACTCAAGAAAACTACAGACTCTACCGAAAAAGAAGAAAAAGGGACAATTAGCCGATGGCTAATTGACACACCCCGACCCGGAATGTTTATCTGGACTCTGAATCAAGCTATGTTGGCCGACATCAAGAGGGTGACGAACGCATAAAGTGTAGTGATGTGGAAAATGTAAATAAATTTAAACATAAAAGTGCCTAAATATAAGAGTGCGCTTGTGAGCGAGAATGAACCAATTTCACACATGATGTCAGAGTATAAGTAAAGTACAATAAAGTATGCATGTAACCACCTATACCAAGATTTTCTAAGAATACTCGTCGACATGAAAGCTCAGCACTAAAACCTGGAGAGGCGAAAAACAAGGTTAAGTAGGCCTAAAAATAAAGTTCTATAAAAATATACATACTACGTATAGTATGAAAATACTTACCGTGACTTACAATATCTCAAGAATTCAATACGTCACAAAATTCGTAAATAGGCATATAACTTCCAGTAATCACAATATCTCGCAGAAATAAACATATCACATCGAGTGCTCATCGACATATGCTGACACACGAGTTCATGCATAGGTATTCTGACATGAACAGAATTGGGTGTAATAATGATTTACGCTCTAGTACTACAATCATGTGAAGACTGGCGCTATGCGCATCACATACGAGCCTTAATTGCCTATAGCAATCTAGGACAAGACTGGCACCTAAAACGGATCCAAAGTGAGCATACGGTGCGATGTGAACATACACGTGAAAGACTAGCCCTGCCCCAGGTGAGTACTAACATCAGTGTAGCACCCGATGAGCAGATAACGTAAATAGAATCATACAGCTGTAAATCGATAATTCACGTTACCATAATTTCTATCAATAAATATAATTAAGGTATCAATAATAATACACATACATGTACATCCCGTAGGACGTAGCATAATTTCTATCAATGTGCTAAATCTTATAAACGTTAAGCTAATCTAGGCGTATCGTAGCAAATTCTTTATGAAATAGATAAATGGAAACTAACAAATATATATGCGCTACATAAAAGAAAATACCCACTCACAGTTACATGCAATGTCACATCCATTCAAGCTAGGAAGTTGGAGTCTCTGATAGTAATTGCACTTAAGCGTAATATTGGGATTCATTAGTAAAACTCAACTAAAACGATTAAATTTGGGAAAACGGAGTGTGGATTTGGAATCAGAGTGTCGAGATACGCTAAGAAGGGTTTTGCGCAAATTTTGTAAAACGTCAACGAGAAAGTTGACGGTCAACCCTAAAAAGTCAACTGAGACGCTCTAATGGTCAACTATGCTAAGACTTTGGAATTTCACTAAATGGATGCCAAAAACGGACTCAGGATCTGGAAATTAGCCTAAGAGAATTTTCGAGAAAATTTCGAAAAAGTCAACTAACGTTCAACAGTTAGCTTTAATAGAATATTCTCTCGTCAGATGGAATATGCTGTTGCAATCATCGAAATCTGGTAATAAGATGGCCGGGATAAATCCCGGCTCCGACTAACTAAAAATATCACTAAACCTAGCCATGTAATATACCAAAACAAAGATCAGGGAACAAGGATTCGAATTATACTATTAGTTTCCTCGGCTATCGCCAGATTTCGCTGGAAAAGGGCTCAAAAGTAGCCAGATTCCTCATTGAAAAACTAGGGAAAATCCTTCCCAGTATGATTTTTGCATTAAATCGTCCCCGAACCTCAATTTTTAGGTTAAAGGTAGTATCCAGAATCCAAAATAAGAAGAAACTAAAACGTTTCGAGGCTCACCAAGAACAGAGAACTGTGAAATCTCACCAGAAGGCTGCTAAGTTTCTCTGTGTTTCTGTGCAATGGGCCGACAATAAAGGAGATAAAAACATAAGAGGGAAAGAGGGTAAGACATGGTGGTGTGTCTTGAGGACTCGTCAGATTGGTCATCATCGTATGTGGTTGGCGATGGTGATCTGGTGCATTATGTACGGTTCGCAAAGAGAGTTTGAGAGACGGTTGGCGGAGTATCAAGTTAGTGTTGACTTGATGCAAGGTATGCATCAAGTGGATGGCCTGGTGGTTCACATAAAGCACATCGGAGGATGGTGGTGGCAAGTTGGGTGCCTTGCCGTGGAGGTGGTGGCTGTGTGGTGTAACTCACAGGCATGAGCAAATGGTGATGGTCGTTTTGTCTTGCAGGGAAAAAGAGTGTCTAAGAAGGAGAGAGGGCAGAGAAAGTTAGAAGGAGAGAAGTGAGGTGGCAACCAATAAGAGGCCGAGAGCATTTGGAAAGGAACACGGGAGTGAGGGAAAAAAGTGGGGTGTGTGTCCCACTCAGCTCACACTCCAATCCCATAAAAGATAAAACAAAAAGAAAATCTCCCGTAAATGTGAAATTACCAAATCACCCTTCACGTTCATAGTTTCGTAAAATTTTTGTCATAACTCTGAATTCGATTCCGCTTGCGCCTACAATCGACTACTTCAAGAATACAGTAAAATAATAGCCCATACACGTCACAAAATGATGGTCAACGAAAGTCAATAATCTCGCCTATAGGGGTATTTTCGTCAATTCACTCTTTTAAAATTAATAAAATCGTAAAATTAGGGACGGGTTGTTACACTAACTATAAACTCCAATTCAAAGTGAAATTAAAGTCTCACAAAATTGCTAACTCAAGTGATACAAAATTGCGGAAGCATCTTTATAAACTCTCACATGATCAATTAGTCAAAATAGCCTACCAAATGATAAACACAAATTATGCTTCAATTGTGTCATTCATCTATAGAATATAAGAACATTAGTCAATCAAATTAACTATGAATCAAACCCTAAGCTTGTTGTGTGGCTCTGATACCACATGTAAGACATTAATCTGAAATCATAAAAGCAACAACAAGACATTATGATCACGAATGCAATAGCCAAATCAACATGAAAATGAAATAAACTTATCTGTAGAAGAGGAAAACATGATGCTAGGGTTTTAGGAGAGTATTCTCCACTCAAGCAGTCGTAAGTTTTTTTGCTAGTGAATAGGGTTTAGCACAAAGCAAGGATGATTACTGTGAATGCATGGACCTCCTAATATACTGATAATTATCCCTATAATCTAGCCTATTAATTGATTACATGGGATATTCTATATCAATTAGGATATCATAATAGTCCTAAATGGTAACGAATTCATTGTCTACTAATTAAGGTTTTCATAATTAATTGAATTAAATAAGGACTCCTAAACCTAACCAAATAAGGCTCCATAATTTCCTCAACTATTAACTCGGATTGACCAAGTTACTTGTATAACAAGAAACGGTGAGCACATGTTCTTCGACACTCACAACTTACACATGTTATTTGACGCTCACAACTTACACTCAACAATTTGTAGAGGAGTTGATGAAAGAAAAAACATACCTGTAAAGAATGAAGATCAGAAAAGTTATTGATTACTCCAAAAAAGTAAATAAACCCAATTAGATACTGAAAAGAATGAAGATTAGAAAGATTGATTACGCAATAGAAACCCCAATTAGATACTAAAAAGAGGGAAATGAAAACCAAAGCATAAACCCAGTAAGAGCTTAGTTCACACTTCAAAGCATCATATAACGGAAGCAGAAAAATCACTAAAATACATACATATATTTGACTAATGGAGAAAGAAATGAAATAATCAACAATCATGCATGAAAACAAAGGAAATGAATTTAGTGAATGGCGGACAAACTCTGGAAGGAATTAAGAGAAAATGAAGAGTCTTTGTTGGCCTGTCTCTCTGTTTCTGCCTCACCCTCGTTCTTTTCTCCTTGATTTTTGCACGACTACAAAAAATCAAGTCGAAATTAAAAACCCAGTGAAATTTAAACACAATGAAATACATACCCAGTGAAAATTTCTATCTCTTCTTCTCTAAATCGAAAACCACAAACAGTTTTTTTGTTCTTATCGACACAAAGGTCCGGGTCTATAATTCATCCAATACCTGTTCATTGTAATAAAATGTGTTAAAAACCAAAAATGGATGAAAAAGCAAAGAAGAAACAATCAAGAAATTAAGGCGAGGGAAGTGAAAACAATGACACTGTAAAATTATAAAACCATATGAACTGGTGGTGGCGGTGGTGGTTCCGAATCAGCGGTGGGGGCTGAGTCAGAGCAAGAGAAAAGACACAATGAGTGCTCGAATTCGAAGAGGAGCTTGGGCGAAGAAGAGAGATAAGAATTTTGTAACCGAAAAAATGGAGCAGAGAATTTATGAAGTTATGATGAAAGGGTGTGGGAGTTTGAAAACTGAACGGGAACTATGCAGTTTGAAAACTCAAACTGAACAGGAATTGCCAGGCAATTTGGAAACTAAATGCTGAACATGGTGATTCTTTCTCCCATGTTATTATTTCTTCTTTTTTTTTTAATTTTTTAATTTTGCTTTGTTTCTAATTTTTTTGACAAAAGTATCCTATCTATTTTGATTGCATTATTTTTAGTTAGTAGTAGATTTTTTTGTTTCAAGGGTGTTTTTGTCTAAAACTTTTTGGTGAACTGTGACGGCCCCTCCCTGATTTTAGGAGTTTTAAAGTTTTAATAAAGGATTTTACAAAAATGCCCTTTGAGGCACGTGCATTATTCAAGGTTAATCGTTGTGTTGTGCCATCTAAGATTTATTTTCTTGACATATCCTCATTGTACTCATCGCTACGGACGTGTGGGCGCTGACGGTTTGTGATTTGGAGTTATATCGAAAAAGTTATTAACGTTTGAAATTTGGGATTTTAAGGAATTATAATTTTAGTAAAATCTAGAATTTCTTTTATGAAAATGGATGGCCCAGATTAAAGGAAATCTGAAATGGATGGCTTGGATGTAAGAGAAAGAAAATAAAAATAAAAAGATATAGAAAGGTTTTGTGTGTGTGTATGTGATGGGAAAGGGGGAAGAAAAGAGAAGAAGAAGAAGAGATTGGGCAAAAAATGCCCAACCAGAGGAAGAGGGCAGGAGCTCTGGGAGAGAAAGGAGAGAGAGCTGGCGAATGGGGAGAAGAGAGAGAGGAGACTGGCCAATCAGAAAGCAAGAAAGGAGGAAATGAGAGAGAGCAAGAAGCGGAGGAGAGAAAGAAGAAACGGGTTTTCCCCAACCCGTGTACCCGCGCACCCATCTCCATTTTTCCGACGATTTTCACCTGAATTCTCACAAATTGGATCAAGGTACCACTTCCAATCATCACCTAGGCCTTCCCTCTTCATGTTTCACCCCAAAAATCAGGAAATTTGATGGTGAATTGGTGAAGAACGCACCCGTGGGTGCCGTGACTTTCTTGTTCAAATTCTTTAAATCTTGAAATGTTTTCCTTCAATTACTAACACCTTTAGCATTCCCTTAGGACCTAGAACAAAGCCTAGGCATTGGTTGGGACGACGGAGTTAATTTGAAGATGAATTGGAACTCACCCAATTCTAGGGTTCCGCACGGATTTTGGTGAAATTGAAGTGTTTCCAGGCCAAATTGGCCTTGGCCTCAGGTATAAAGTTTACCCTACTCATTGAGATCTTCAATTGTGTATTTTTTTAGAATTTTTGGAAATAGTTGGATTTTCTGGCGAGCCGGGGCGGCCGACCGCCACCCGCGACGGCCCGTGAGGCGGCGCGTGGCCAATGGCCTGCCAATGTCAATCTTAGCATGTGTTTAAGGTTCTAGGTTCATTTTTGATAATTGATGGACGTAAATTGAGTAATTGAACCTAAGTTCGTTACGATTCGTGGTTAGGTGAAAATGTGAATTTACGATCCAATCGTCGGATCGTCACCAAACTTTGATAAGTTGTAATACGTAATATTTGAGGATTATAGGAACTTACGGATCGGGAATCCGATTTACGGATCTTTCGGAATTGGAGTTGTAAGTTCATAAAATAGAATGTTAACCGTCACTTGGTTTTGGAAATTGACGGAGATCCGACCGTTGGATGGTAATGAAATTTTAGGATGTTGTCCTAGAGGTATATTGTGTACCTCTGGAAGTTATGGATTGGAAATTCGAGTTGTAGATCTTCCGGATCGAATTACGTAGTGATGTGTTTTATATAAGTTATGTATTCTATCGATATGATTTCTGAGGTTGGATTTGATTATTGTTCTAGGCGCCGATCATCATGACGCCTTGATGTGTTGTGCTAGGGAGTTATTGGGCGAACTCCAGGTGAGTGGGCAGCATTTCTGTTTATACCTATATACTATTGATATTTTTCCCAGAAATTGAGTTTAAATGAAAGTATGTTTTTCAAATGCCATGCATGCATATTATGATATATATGAATTGATAATTGATGCATATATATATGTGAATTGGTGTTGTGGACGTACATGTGAGTATCAGGTGATTTTTATGTTATTCATGTGAATCATTGATGATGTGAATTGTGTTGAGAGCTCATAACCTGCACCCTTGGTGTTAGTGCTTATATTATTCACCACACCGCATGCTCACCTTGGATCCAAGTAGGTGCATGTCGTACAGACCGATAGAGGGTTCCGACATACTAGTTGTACAGACCACTAGAGGTGGTTCCGATTGGTAGGTGACCTTAGATTTTGTGCACAGATGATTGATGAGAGAAGCACTAGAGCGTATTATTACACCATTCTTGTCGTACAGACTACTTCAGGTAATTCCGACTTTTGTGCAGAGTAGTGCCGTACAGGTCACCGTGGTGACTCCGGTTGGATTGGATATTGAGCTATAGAATTAACCGTACAGGACCAACTGCAGGGTCTCCGGTTGAATCATTATGTCACCTGTTATTTTGATGCATCCATGTTTTGTCATTGACATTATTGCATGGCATACTTGCTGGATTTTGGTAAAGATTTATGTTTTGAGAGAGTTGAACAAATATTATGCTATTATGTTATTTTCTGGGAAAGTATACATGTTTTACGGCGAGGGGTTAGAAATGTTTTAAATGAAATGTTTTCGAAAAACTTTGTTTTACTGACCCACTCAATTTTGTTTTGCGCCCCTCCAGGTTCTAGATAGCAGAGCTTTGGTGGCCACGAGGAATCCAACGGTGTTCTGACAGAATACAAAAAAGTAGGACTCACCCTCGGATGTTTCATCTTAGTAATTGTATTTTTTTAAAGCTTCCGAACTGTGTAAATGGCTACGTCACTCTCACGTGACGACCAGCATGCCCTCATTCGGGACGGGGTGTGTCATGAACACTTTAGACACCAAAATTGATTGCTGGTTTTCTAATATTAATATTAATATTAGAGATTAGAGATTCCAATGTATGCACTAATCAATTTTGTGTTTAACAAAAGAGATATCAGACCAAAAAGATCAATAGGTCAAAAAAGAAACTTCTTCACTACTTTGGTTTGAAACCCTACTCCTCTAGGTTCGAGAAGTGATGAGAGGTAATGTGACAACCTATCCCTAATTGTACGTTTTTATTAATTTTAAAAGCATGAATTTACGAAAATACCCTAGAGGCAAGGACTTTGACTTGCATTGACCATCGTCTAGAGAAACATAAGACTTATTCTTTTAGCGTATTTGTGTAGTACTCGTTGGTACGAACATATAGGTGAAAGCCGTTTGCGAGTTCAGTTTATATCGGTATAGTTACGAACATTCGAAATTGGTTATTTTAAGTTTAGTGTGTGAATTCCCATCTTGTGGGAGGAAGAACCAATGAGTTTTTAAAAAGAAAGGAAGAAAGGAGAGGGGAGGAAGAGAGTACAGGAGGGAGATGGAAGAATTGGGAGAGGGGAGAGGAAGAAACTGCCCAATCAGAAAGAGAAGAAAGGAGGGAAAAGAGGAAAGGAGAAAAGGAAGGGGGAAAACGGGTCATCCCATGACCCGCGCGACCCGTAGAGAGCCACGACCAAATTTGGCCATTTTTCCTACAAATAAAAGCAAACCACTACCTAGAAACTACTCCCTAGCTTTCCCTCTTCCATATCCACCTAAAATTTGAAGGAATTTGGGTGTAAATTCATCAAAGAGCCGACGACGGGGTTAAGGGTTTGTGGTGGCCATCCTTCAAATTCTAAAACAAAACCCTCAAATTACCACCACCAAAATACTCCTATGAAGTTCAAGAACAAAGCCCAAACAAGTTTGGGGGCGTCGGAGTTGCTATGTAGCTGAATTGAGGGCACCTAAAACTAAGGTTTCCGACGGGTTTTAGCAAAATTGGGGCTTTTCCATACCAAATTGGCCTCGGCCGCAAGTATAAAAGTTACTCTACTCATTGAGATCTTCATTTATGTAAATTTTGGTAATTTTTGGAAATAGTTGGATTTTCCGACGAGTCTGGGCGACCGACTGCCAACTACGGCGGCGCGTGCGGTGGCGATTGGCCAAAGGACCATCAATGTCATTTTTAGGCTAAATTAGATGCCTTATGTTCAGTTTTGGTAATTGTATAACATAGGTGGATCGTTTGAACCTAAATCCCTTACGATACGCTACTTGGTAAAATATGAATTGACGATCCGACCGTTGGATTGTCACAAACTTTAATACATTATAGTACATAATATTTAAGGACCATAGAAACTTACGAATCAGGAATCCGACGTACAGATCTTCCCGAATTGGATTTGTAAGTTCATAAAATAAAATGTTGACCGCCACTTGGTTTTTGGCAATTGGCGGAGATCCGACTGTTTGATCGTAATGAAAGTTTAGGATGTTGTTCTAGAAGCATAATGTGGATCTTTGGAAGTAACGGATCAGTAAGAATTCTGAGATGTGATTTGATAATTGTTCTAGGCGCCGATCGTTCGTGACGCCTCTATGTGTGTGCTAGGGAGTTATAGCGTAAATTCAAGGTGAGTGAGTCTTTTCCTTTCTATCGTATATGCATTATATATATATGACTGATAATTCCATAAACGTTTATAAATTGATTATTGCTTATGATTACTGTGAATGTTTTGAAATAATTATTGCGAACTACGAATGGCTTGATACCTATTTAGGGTACGTAGGCAGTCTAACGAAATGTTAGATGCAACCATAACATAAATGAGATTAAAAAAATAAGACAATAGCCTTGTTTGCGAAATTGTGCAAGGTGAGGGTCATTGTTCGAAAATGTATATATATATTTGGCAACACTACGATATGGTTAAGTTTTGAATTGCATCAAGACATGTCCATAAGTATATTATTAAGCACAATTATTATGAATGCTTTGAAGTGCAAGGTGAACGCAGGATACCCAGGTAAGTTCAGGTAAGTTTATGGTATTAATTGAAATGATGGAGTTATAGCATGACTACATGCATGTATTAAGCAACTCCAACACTGTCGTACGGGTTGCCCATCAGTCGTACATATTATGTTGAGATACATTGAGAGCTCATAAACCTGCACCCCGGTGTTAGTGCTACCACCTATGGCCAGGCCACAGTCCTTCACGTGATGTTCACCTCCCGCACCTTACACTCACCTTGGATCCAAGGTAGGTGCACAGTCCTGTCGTATAGACCACTATAGGTGGTTCCGACCCGTGATTATTCTCACAATCATCACATGATCGTAGCACTTGAGTGTATTTATTTACACCCAGTCCTGTCGTACAAACCACTTTAGGTGGTTCTGACTCGTGTGCAAGTATACTTATTGAGCTATGGATAAGTCGTACAGGTCGCTAGAGGTGACTCCGACTTATGAGCTAGCATATGTGATGAAAATGTTATGAGCTAGCATATGTGATGAAATATGTGATGAGCTAGCCTTTGTGATGAAAATGTTATGAGCTAGCATATATGATGAAACATGTGATGAGCTAGCATATGTGATGAAATATGTGATAAGCTAGCATATATGATGAAATATGTGATGAGCTAGCATATGCGATGAAAATGTTATGAGCTAGCATATATGATAAACTAGCATATATGATGAAATGTGTGATGAGCTAGCATATGTGATGAAATGTGTGATGAGCTAGCATATGTGATGAAAATGTTATGAGCTAGCATATATGATGAAATATGTGATGAGCTAGCATATGTGATGAGATATGTGATGAGCTAGCATATGTGATGAACTAGTATATGTGATGAGATATGGGTAAGTCGTACAGGTCACCATAGGTGACTCCAACTTGCATGCTAGTATGAGTTATTAATCACATGATTAATTGACACTGCTGAGGAGATGCTGTGTTGTGGTATATTTATGATTTTTCTGGAAATTATACAAGTGTTGTAGCGAGGGATTTTAATGTTTTATATGGTTTCTATTAAAATTTTATCTCTAGGCCCACTCACCCTTGTTTTGTTTTCACCCTCCAAGTTTTATTAGTTGAGCTTTCTTATCATCAAAGTTTCGTGGCAATTCTTAGTATTGGAGATTTTTTCGAGGGTACGATTCTTAATTCACTCTACTGTACTTGCTTATGCTCTAATGTCACATGTGAAGTGGGTTCATTCCCGCTCACTAGTGCATTCTAGTATTTAGGCACTCTTAGGTTTAAATTTATTCACATTTTTCCACATCATCACACTTTATGGCTTCATCACCCTCCAGGTGTTGGCCAAAACAACTTAATTCAGAGTCCTAGTGGACCTCCCAGGTTGGGGTGTGTCAGGTAAATGTATATTATTTTTAAATTTTAGTTTATAGTAATTTCTATTAAGATTATTTGACTATTTCTTTCACGTTTTTTTCAAGACAGTTCTATGTTTTCAGAGATCGATATGTTCAAGGAAGTTTATATTCGACTCAGGCACAAGATGGCTGAGCATCTCCATGTAAGTTTCTTTAACTGTTGCTTTTCTTTCATTAATTTATAATATTAAAAATATTAATATGTATTTTCTTATTACAGGCTACTATGGTCGAAAATCTCTAAGAGGTGGCATCACAGTTTCCCCTAGACACCCTTATCGAGGAGGTGACTCCGACCGAGGAAGTGCGTCTTCAAATCATGACTGAGACGCTAGATCGGGTCTTGGTCCAAGGCCTGGTAGGATTTATTGGGGGATGGAAAATGTGCGAGTCGTGACACTGGTGCCTCATCTTCCAAAAGATTGCTCGGGACATGTCACAACATTGACTGGGGAAGTTTAGGACTTGAAGTGGCAGCTTGCGGTCTAGGGCGACCATATGAGCCAGATCCTACATGCCCTCTGGTTGTTCAACATTAGAGTTTCGATGCCATCATCTGATTCCCAGCCACTTTAACTACCGGTTCCCATCTGCCGCACCCAATAGATTCCCAGTCACCACCTCCATAGTCATTTTGTATTAGGATACTATAATCCTTTTTTTTTTGTATGTACATTTCTGTAAATAATATTATTAACTTTTGTATATTGTTTATCATATTTTTTTGTCTTTTAAATACTAAATCATTAAATTAATTAAAATATCAAATTTAATTAAAAAATAAATAATTAAAAAGTAATTATTTTAATAAACTTAACAAAACTTTTGCTTGAAGAAAGACTTTCGTCACCCAAAACTCAGAGCTAGTACACATTTAGTCGCATAAAAGTACGCTTAACGAAATCTTAATAAAAAAATATATAAAAAGAACTCGAAAACCAAATATGCAAGGAAAGATTTTCGTTGTGCCTTGGTTTTTACCTGATGAAGTATTTCGTTGCTCAAAGTTTTCTGAAAACGAAGTTGTTTTGTCTCCTAAACTTTTGCTCAATGAAGATGTTTCATCGGCTCAGGTTTGGCACGATGAAGAAGCTTCCTCGCCTCAATTTTAGAGCAATGAAGTATTTGGTCTCGATAAGCTTTGCGTGACGAAGTTTTTCGTCGCGTTTCTAACCCAAATTTCGTCGCGTAAACATTCGTGCACAATGAAGCTTTATACTTTGTCGCATAAACTTTTGCGTCTTGAAAGTTGTCCAAGTATACACATAGATGACAACTTCGCATGACGATTTTACACGCTGTGCGACGGATTGTATTTTGTCGAGAAAACACTTTTTTGTTGTAGTGACACCACATACCACTTTGCCATCCAAATGACACCATACCAAGCATTTTATGGTAAGCCTCCGCTATCCATCTCTTTTTATGTTCCTGGCACATCTATTGTCTAAGTACGAGATGACACCTTGCTACAAAAAAATTATCTTAATTTGACAACAACCCAAGGAAGAATGAACTTAATTCTAAGCGAAAAGAAACAGCACGTGAATTTCAAAATTAAGTATCATAATTCCATTTGGAGGAGAGTTCAGGATTTAGGTATCGTGTTTTGGGCGGAGACCTAAAATTCGGTAGCTAAACCCTAAACTAAGTAATTAACCTAATCAAGTTTGAGGCTTAGGGTTCATTCTGTTAGGAATTTAGATGGCGTTTTAGACTTTATGATTGATTGTTTTAGAACTTTAGAATGCATTTTGGACAAGTTTTAGGTTTAGGGTCTCCATACAAAAGTAGAGAGTTAACTCTAAGTGCTTAACCAAATCCGAATTATATCTAGGTTACTCTATGATGCATTCACATATTTAAAAGTACGTCAAAAGAAAGGAGAATTAGATAGAGACCTCAACCATAGAATACAAGCTAGATGGATGAAGTGGAAAGGTGCATCCAGCGTGTTGTGTGACCGCCATATGCCACTAAAGCTCAAGGGAAAATTTTATAGGACGGCAATAATGTTGGAAATATGCCCTGAAAGTCAATCTTTGGAAGAAACCTTTCAGGACAAATGAATGGATGTATAGATGACTCTTATACATCAAATGGCAAAGATACTAATTAGGACTATCTCAATGAACGATATATGTCCTAAATTGTGAATCCATGGACAATGGATCGATTGAAGAAGTAATCTAATGATGTTAGACTACATAGACCTTCTTCACATAACCATTATGTCCAAAAGGTTCCTGGTCATAGGATTGTCGGAGGGAAACTGACAATGCATGGACCGGTACATACTATGTCCGCTTCAATTGGAAGGATGGAAAGTCTCATCCCATTCATGTAGTGACACTAAGACAAGTATGTAGGTGCTCATTAAGGGAATGAGTTCACTGAACACAATCGAACGAGAGTACTTGCATGGAGGTCTACTCACATGTCAAGTAAGTAACTCTTATGGTTGGAATAATGTAAGTAGTCCTTTAACCTGAGGCATCGTCGTTGTCTTGTGGTTAAGTACTTGATCTTTGATTATGTCAAAGTCACCCCATTCGCGGGTATCCACAGCATAGTTGGGGTTAAGCCACTTAGTCATGAAGGCAAGTGAATGCGCAACAAGGAATCTCTAATCTTCGTTAAGAGAGGAAGAATACTCTAAGATATGATTCGGGAATCTTCGGCCGAAGTATCGAGCGTAATAAAGGAAAGCGTTCCTATACGACTCAATTGAATCATATAAGAAGGAATAATCACATTAGGGGTTTGACATAATATATCCATACCCTAATGATGTGATTGAGAGTATTGTTTTAGAGAATGATCGAATTACATTGTAATTCCAACTGAATAGGTTCTCCGAACAAATTCTACATTAGCTTGGGTAGCCATGATATATGGTTAGATGTCACTCATGGCTTGTGAGTTCTTCTAGATGATTAAATGTACTAGTCAAAGAAGAAGGTGAATTAAAAGGAAGTTTTAATTCACTAAGTGATTGGATTAAATATAATCAATTGGATTGGTGCCAATCACCTCACTGCCTTGCTAATTAGAACCTAAAATTATTGTACACCGATACACTCTTGTAGTGATACCACTAATGGATGATGGAAATAATTAATTGGATTAATTAAGTGTTGTGATTAATTAGAAGGTCTAATGAAATCATAAAAGCGATATAAGATCGTTTTGGGCTTAAAGAAACGTTCGGGTTTAATTGGGCCCATTGGGCCTAGACCCATTGGGCTCTTATTCAAGCATAGGATGACTTGAAATAATAAAACCCCAAAGCCCAAACCAAACACTAAAGGCCGGCCACTTAAAGGGAAAGGGAGAGAGAAGAAGTCAAGTTGTTGACTAGGTTTCTTTTTGTCTATATAAGAAACTTTATAGAGATAATTTTAAGAAGGGTTTTTTGTGTGTTCAAAACAACAAAAGAGAAAAGAAAATATCTCTCTCTTAACACCCAAAAAGGCCGGCCACCATAAGGGAGTTTGAGCTAATCATCTTCTCTCCTTTTTGGTTATTCCTTCATCCTTCTCACTACACTAGTGGGTGTGGATCTTTAGAGATCTTCTACTTTGGAGACTAAAGGAGAACCAAGGAGCACTCATTCTAACAAAGTGGATGAGGCAAGGAGGGAGGCTAGGCTCAAGGAGTTCAAGGAACAAAGGGCTTGGAGGTGGTCCATCCTTGGTCTAAAATCTAGATCAAGAGGTATAGATCTATTCCTACACTTTGTTCTTAATTAAATGTTTTGATGCATCTTATATAAACCTATGAACCTTGAAGGGGATTTGCATGACTATAGCTTTGATATTATGTGATAACATGCTTCCGTTGCTTTCGTATATAAATTTTGAATTGTATATGCATGCTAGTCATATGAAATCCCACATGAAATCTCATAATTTTTCCCTTCAAATAAGGCCGGTGATGCTATATGGCACAGAATATTGGGCGGTGAAGCATCAACACGTACATAAAATGGGTGTAGCGGAGATGAGGATGCTTTGTTGGATGTGTGGGCACACGAGAAAGGATAAGATTAGGAATGAGAATATCCGAGGTAAAGTAGGAGTAGCCAAAATTGAAGGAAAATTGAGAGAAAATTGGTTACGGTGGTTTGGACATGTGCAAAGAAGGCCTACTAACGCTCCGGTTCGAAGATGTGACTACGGGACAGAGGTTTAGGGCCAAAAGGGTAGAGAAAGACCTAGGAAAACTTTGGAAGAGACCCTAAGAAAAGACTTAGAGTGCTTGGATCTAACGGGGGACATGACACAGAACCGAGCGCAATAGCGTTCTAGGATTCATATAGCCGGCCCCACTTAGTGAGAAAAGGCTTTGTTGTTGTTGTTGTTGTTGTTGTTGTTGTCGTCGTCGTCGTCATTTGAATTTATGAGTTTATTTGTGCTGTAAATTATGCTCTAACAAAAAGTGACGCTAGCCAAGACACGAAACTTAAAGAAAAATGAAATTGACTGGAAGTCTGGAAGGTAAGCATACGACGAAGTGGTGTTATATGTAGGCGCAGAAAGAAAAGGAGTTATATATATATATATATATATATATATATATATTTAACTCTCAATCGAGAGCAATGAGTTTTGGTTTAATGTAGATTTGGCATTCATGTCGTGTTTTCTGGATTCGTGTCGTGTAACACCCGTTAAAGTTATTAACAGAAGAAAAATAGAAAGGATTTCTAGAGAGATGAGAGAGAGTCGAAGAACAACAATGGCAAATGAAAGGATTGTATTTCTCAGACAATGGAATTATTACAATACGAATATCATATGATGGCACCTATAGCTATATATATATATACTCACCATATACTAGTCTGAATACATTTCTACCCTTCTAACTAAACTTATCAATACTAACACTCCTTCAACCAACAAATGACACATGGCATTTTTCTGTTACTAATGTTATTACCCCCCTCTCAAGCGGAGCTTAGATCTCTCAAAGCTCAGTTTGCATTAAGTGATCGAAGCAGCAAAAGAAACAAGTGACTAATCTGAAACTCCCAAACCAAGACTCCTGCAATGCTTGAGAAACATAGGGTTGTGTAATCCTTTGGTAAACACATCTGCAATTTGATCTTCAGTAGGAATGTACTGCACCACTAAGTCACCTTTCTGTACTTTCTCCCAAACAAAATGATAATCCGTGTCAAGGTGCTTGATTTTGTAATGAAATATAGGATTTGAACTAAGTGTCAAGGCAGACAAATTATCACACTGCAGCAATGGAGGTTTTATAAGTACTTGATGCACATCTTTAAATAAGGATCGAATCCAAAATAAATCTGCAGCTGTGTGTGCCAATGCTTTATTTTCAACTTCTGTACTACTTCTCGAGACAGTGGTTTGTTTCTTTGACTGCCAAGATATTAGATTAAGTCCTAAGTAAATCACAAAACCTGTAATTGACCTTCTTGTGTTGATATCTGCAGCCCAATCACAATCTGAATATGCTGTGAGATTAAATTTTGGACCACATTCAATTGTACCCTTCAAGTATCTGAGTATTCTTTTAACCAAGTGAAAATGTAAATCCGTTGGTTTTGTCAAGAATTGACAGACCATATTCACAGCATGAGCTATATCAGGTCGAGTGAATGTCAAGTACTGAAGTGCTCCTACTATACTTCTATACTGAGTGGGATTAGCTAGATCAATTCCTTCTCTTTCCAGCAATTGAGTGTGGGGTTTTGATGGTGTTGATGTAGACTTGCAGCTCTCCATTCCAGCCTTTTTTTGGAGCTCTTTGGTATACTTTAACTGAGTAATGAACAAAGAACCATCATCTTTGTACTGAACATGTAACCCCAAGAAAAAAGTGAGTTTTCCCATATCTGTGACATCAAATACCTCAACAAGATCTTGAATCACAACTTGAATCTTAGTTGTACTTGAACTAGTCACAATTATGTCATCCACATATAGTAATAAGAGAATAATATCATTGCCATCAACTTTGACAAACAAGCTAGTATCGGACAATGAAGTTTTAAAACCAAGTGCTGGAAGATAACTTGTAAATTTTGAATTCCAAGCACTCGGGGCTTGTTTTAAACCATACAAGGATTTAATCAATTTGAAAACATGATTTGGACATGATTGATCCACAAAACCTTGAGGCTGCTTTATAAATACTTCTTCCTCTAGATCTTCATGCAAGAAAGTGTTTTTAACATCTAATTGCCTTAGATACCAACCATATTGTGCAGCTAAAGCCAAAATAACTCTCATAGTGGTATGTCTTACCACTAGACTAAAAGTTTTAGAATAATCCAAACCTTGTTCTTGACTATACCCTTAAGCAACCAATCTTGCTTTATATCTGGAAATTGATCCATCGGGGTTTTTCTTCACTTTATAAACCTATTTGCTACCAATAGTACTTCTATTTGGTGGTGCTATAACATATTTCCATTTTCCTTGTGATCTTAATGCATTGTACTCCTCTTGCATGGCTTATTGCCACTCATTTTTACCCATTGCAAACCTAAAAGTCTTAGGTTCCTCTTCAGTAGTGACATCAGCAATTAAGGAAAAACCACCAGAGACATTATCCAATGGTTGTAAAGAATTAAGTTTTGGTATTGTAGCAAGAAATGTTACATAATTTTTCCTAGTGATAACTCCTGTCGTCTGAATGCCACCTTGTCTAGCAGATGAATGAGAACAACTAGATGAATTGGCATTAGTTGAGGAGTTGGAGGATGGTAATATTACATGTAGTTGTGTAGGATTGATGACATGAAACAAGGGAGGTGTATCAAGTGAAGTGGAAAAAGTATGGCCATTTGTTGTTTCAAAAGTTGTTCCATCATTTTGAGATGTTGCATTCTCAGTTTGTAACACAGAATTGTGAAGACTTTCAGTTCCCAGAGAGTGATTAATTCTTGATGTAACTAATGAAGTAGACTGATTCTCATTTAAACCATGCACTACATGCTAATGTCCCACACTATTTAAAGATGAATGTCTGACTGGTATTGGGACTGGTATTATCACAAAGGATGGAATGGCTTCCTCTCTAATTAGAGAAGAACTTGATATCTGAGATTGAACCAGTTTTGCTGGAAACACAGTCTCATACAAAATTACATGTCTTGAAATAATACACTTCTTTGTTTGTAAATTGTAGCATATAACCCCTTTATATCCCATTGCATATCCTAAAAATACACACATAACAGATTTTGATTGAAGCTTATGAGAATTATATGGTCTCAACCATGGAAACACTGCAGAACCAAAAATCCTTAAGTGTTGTATCTCAGGAGCCTTGCTATACAATAACTAATATGGAGACTTGTACGACAATGTTTTGCAAGGCATTTTGTTAATTAAAAATACAGAATGATCACAAGAAAAGTACCAAAACTCAATTGACAATCCAGCAGCATTAAGAATGGTCAAGGCAGTTTCAATAATATGTCTATGTTTTCTGTCAACTTCCCCATTTTGTTGGGGAGTGTAGGGACATGAAATGAACTGTATAATCCCTTTACTGGCCAGAAATGAAGTGAAACACTTGCTTGTATACTCTCCCCCTCCATCTATTTGTAAACACTTGATTGATATGCCAAACTAATTAAGTATAAAATTGTAAAACTTCACTAATATGGTTTACACATCTGATTTATTACTCATGGGAAAAATCCACACAAACTTTGTATATTCATCCACTAAAGGTACATAGTATCTATAGCCTCCCAAAGACTTTATAGAAGATGGACCCCAAATATCAGAGTGTACTTTGCCAAACAAAGACATACATCTATCACCCCTAACTGGAAACGGAATCCTAGACATTTTGCCTTGAACACATGAACTACAAAGACTGTGTGTATTATTTGTTCTAAGTACAACCCCAGATTGTTTTAACATTGAATGCATGATTTCGGTAGCAAGATGTCCTAACCTTTGATGTCAAATACCAGAGTTCACAACTTTTCCCAAATAAGATTATGGAACCGTTGAAGTAATCTGCAGACTCTTTGCATGAAGCTTCACTGGAATCTAGAATAGTTCTTCAAGCCTACTATTTCCTTGATACACTATCTCCCTTGTTTTCTTGTCCTGCACAAAAAACTCAGACTCATCACATATAAACCAACTTTTATTATTAGCATACAACTGTTTTACTAAAGTAAACTTCTGGTAATATTAGGAACATGCAGAACTTTATTAAGAACAAGAGAATGGTTGCTGTGTTTCAATGTGGCAGAACCAATACTTTGGATTGGCAAGCTTGTGCCATTACTAACAGTGATTTTCTCAGCATCTTCAAAAGGAGTAACTTATGCCAAAGCATTAATATCAGCTGTCATGTGGTGAGAAGCACCAGAATCCACGATCCAAGCATCATGGGATGTAATCTGAGGTGTCTGTTGTGCATTCAAAGTAGAGAGAGATGGTGGTGGTGCCTGACCTTGAAAGGCATAGTTAGCTCGATGAAAACAATCTAGTGCAACATGTCCTCTTTTTCCACATATTTGACATTTAATTGCAAAGCCAGGAGCTTAAGAGTTTGAGTTTCAATGAAAGCAGTTTGTAGCAATATAACCTCATTTGTTACATATCTAACATTTTATCATAACATTGGACCTTGTGTCAGTGTTCCCAGACCATGAACCATTACCATTTTGAAATTTTCTTGATCCTCCAGAGTAATGATTTGTAGAATTGCCATTAGAGTAGTTAGACTTGCCTTTATAGCCACTACTATTATTCTTATTACCACCATTGTTTCTGAAATTGTTTCCATTATAAGGTCTATAACTTGCATTATGATGGTGAGGTATGAAATTCTGCTGATTAGATGGAGTGGTTTGGCCAAAGAAACCATATCCATAATACTCTGGAGGTGGTAGATGATAATGATAAGGCACAAGAGGCTGTAACTGAGTGATATTTGAGTGCTGAATATGACTTCCATTGACTGCCACAGAAGGAGCACCATAAGGTTCTTGAATAAGTACACCACCAGTTGTTGCAGGTATATGACTATGACTTTGATCATTTGAAGATGATGTTGTAGTCACTGAAGCACCATTAGAAGAACTAGAACCTTGCATATACAAAGTAGACATATTCTGTGACAGCAAGTTCACTTCCCTTTCAATTTCCTTCTTTGCACCCAACAATTGTGCTCTAAATTCTTTAAGAGTAATGGTAGATTCTCTGGCCAGTATCACAGTTCTAATCACAGAGTATTCCTTAGGTGAACCAGTAAGACCGGCAATCATAACATCATTATCAGAAATAGATTCTCCAACAGCCATCAATTGATCTCAGATTGGTAGATTCTCTGGCCAGTATCACAGTTCTTGTCAATAGTGTATGTGCCTTTCTGAATAGTATGTAGTTCTGTTTTCAAATGATTCACTCTAGATTTAAACACTGATGCATATCGATTATACACCCAAGAACATACTCCATAGCCTAATCAGTCATGATTGCAAGAAGTAGACTCAAAAGAGCCATATTTGTGGTTTCCCACTCAGTATATGTAGTAGAAATCTCATTTGTAACGGCTAATTCAGTGGTAACAACAAGTCTTGATGGAAAAATGTTCATACCATCAAAGAAACCAAACAACTTATACCCCTTTAGAACAAATTGAAATTGAAATGCCCATTTGGCAAAATTATCATCTCTCAGCTTTATCGTTAACATACCCAACATATTTTCAACTTTGAACTGAGAAGCCATAGTAACACACTCACTGTATATGCAAATTACACCTCCTAAATCTTTATAGAGATTGGCACCAAATCAACCAAGGAGAATGACACTCTAAGAAACCAAAGCAACCAAGGAGATTGACACTCCTGATAGCTTCCTAAATCTTCCCAGATACTAACACCAAAATTAACCAAGGAGAATGACACTCCAAGAAATCAAGACAACTAAGGAGATTAACACTCCTGAGATCTTCCTAAATCTTCCCAGAGACTAACATCAAAATTAACCAAGGAGAATGACACTCCAAGAAATCAAATCAACCACAGAGATTGACACTCCAACAATATACCCAGAAACAGCAAAAAAATTTCATCACAAATCTTTAAGAATTACAGTATCAAACCACCAGTTCATAGTTTATGAACCATAAAACTATCGTAGAACAAAGAAATGATATACGAATCACCTGATCCACTCTTCAAAGAACAACTCCTTCTTCAATCACCAAACGCCCTAAATCATAGATGATATACGAATCACCTGATCAACTCTTCAAAGAACAACTCATTCTTCAATCACCAAACGCCCTAAATCACAGATACAAATTCGCAGAAATTTGTAGCTTCAACAACTCATCAAAGTAGCGGAAGATCACCAAAATCGACGACAGCATGCCAAGAATGGCAATGATACCATATTAACAGAAGAAAAATAGAAAGGATTTCTAGAGGGATGAGAGAGAGAG